>PQFF01000293.1:196532-206839 GCA_003547095.1 Diversispora epigaea | reverse complement strand
TTTTCAAAAACTTATTTTGTTTCGAACTTTTTCAAAAAACTATATACTCTTTTTCCATTAATTTTCAAAAACTTATTTATTTTGTTTCGAACTTTTTCAAAAAATTATACTCTTTTTCCAAAAACTTATTTATTTCTCAAATAAGTATGTTGGTTTTTGACAAGGTTGGACGCCAGTTGCTATCCATAAAATCTTCATTTGATGTTGTGTTTCCGGGTCGTCTGAGACTCCAGTGAATCTTCTTGAGTCCCTTTGGTTGTGTTAAAGTGATGGGCGGGATGGAGTTCTGATGGTAAAACGCTGTTAGTTCTCGACGTTCCTTTCCTTGATTAATACAGCCCTTATACTACGATTTTCCTGTGGTGACATTCCGCCATAATCGCGGTAACAGGTAGTCGTTCAATAGGGGTTATTCATAAAGTAGGATACCCCCTGTTGTCTAGAAGTAGGATACTCTCAGACGCTAACATGCTTACTTAGAAAACAGTACACAGAGATTGAATCAGTTTATTCAATACTGTTTCTAACATTTTTTTTTCTTTTCTTTTTTCCTTAGTATCAATAACAAATTTTCGGAATTTTTCAAAGATTTTCGAATTATTTTTGCGAATTTTATTTTCTATTTTTTAAAAAAATATTTAAAATTACATATTATTATAGTTTTTTTCGAACATTTTTATATTTTTTG
Organism: Diversispora epigaea; assembly: GCA_003547095.1. NCBI lineage: Eukaryota > Fungi > Glomeromycota > Glomeromycetes > Diversisporales > Diversisporaceae > Diversispora > Diversispora epigaea. The sequence continues at coordinate 206,151 of PQFF01000293.1, read as the reverse complement.
TATTTTGATTTTTAAAAATTATTATTGTATTTTTCATATATTTATTTAATAAAAAATAATAAAAAATAAAAAATTATAATGTTCACTAATGTATTAATGAAAATATAAAAATAATCTATTTTTTTTCGTTTATTTATGAAGTACTTGGACCTCCGCTAATCATTTCTATTAATTCCTCATCCCATGTTTCCCGCCCTTCTTCTTCTTCCCGCCTTTCTTCTTCTTCCTGCCTTTCTTCCCTTCCTCTTTCTTCTTCTAATATTCTTTATTCCCCCAATCTTCTTTCTTCTCCTTCCCATCTTCTTTCTTCTTCCTTCTCTTTCTTTACCTTTTTTTTCTTCTTCTTCAGATAATTCCTCCTCCGATTCCTCCTCTGATTCCGATTCTTCATCTAATTTTTCTTCAAATTCGATTGTTTCGCCTTTTTCTAATTTTTTCTATAAATAAAAATAATAATTAGTATTTCGTATAATTCGTATAATTACAAATAAATTTAATAAATTTATACTTACGATATTTTTCTTCATTCTTTTTCGAATAGCTTCGTCATCGATTTTTATACTTTCGACTTTCGGGCTCAGCAAGTATTGTATTATTGAAATCGTAAAGGCGACTTTTTCTTTCGGCACCTTCTTCGATTTTTTCCAAATTTTTTCCATGATCTTTGTACACCAGGTCAAATTTTCATGACCATCGANCTTATTTATTTCTCAAATAAGTATGTTGGTTTTTGACAAGGTTGGACGCCAGTTGCTATCCATAAAATCTTCATTTGATGTTGTGTTTCCGGGTCGTCTGAGACTCCAGTGAATCTTCTTGAGTCCCTTTGGTTGTGTTAAAGTGATGGGCGGGATGGAGTTCTGATGGTAAAACGCTGTTAGTTCTCGACGTTCCTTTCCTTGATTAATACAGCCCTTATACTACGATTTTCCTGTGGTGACATTCCGCCATAATCGCGGTAACAGGTAGTCGTTCAATGGGGGTTATTCATAAAGTAGGATACCCCCTGTTGTCTAGAAGTAGGATACTCTCAGACGCTAACATGCTTACTTAGAAAACAGTACACAGAGATTGAATCAGTTTATTCAATACTGTTTCTAACATTTTTTTTTCTTTTCTTTTTTCCTTAGTATCAATAACAAATTTTCGGAATTTTTCAAAGATTTTCGAATTATTTTTGCGAATTTTATTTTCTATTTTTTAAAAAAATATTTAAAATTACATATTATTATAGTTTTTTTCGAACATTTTTATATTTTTTGTATTTTGATTTTTAAAAATTATTATTGTATTTTTCATATATTTATTTAATAAAAAATAATAAAAAATAAAAAATTATAATGTTCACTAATGTATTAATGAAAATATAAAAATAATCTATTTTTTTTCGTTTATTTATGAAGTACTTGGACCTCCGCTAATCATTTCTATTAATTCCTCATCCCATGTTTCCCGCCCTTCTTCTTCTTCCCGCCTTTCTTCTTCTTCCTGCCTTTCTTCCCTTCCTCTTTCTTCTTCTAATATTCTTTATTCCCCCAATCTTCTTTCTTCTCCTTCCCATCTTCTTTCTTCTTCCTTCTCTTTCTTTACCTTTTTTTTCTTCTTCTTCAGATAATTCCTCCTCCGATTCCTCCTCTGATTCCGATTCTTCATCTAATTTTTCTTCAAATTCGATTGTTTCGCCTTTTTCTAATTTTTTCTATAAATAAAAATAATAATTAGTATTTCGTATAATTCGTATAATTACAAATAAATTTAATAAATTTATACTTACGATATTTTTCTTCATTCTTTTTCGAATAGCTTCGTCATCGATTTTTATACTTTCGACTTTCGGGCTCAGCAAGTATTGTATTATTGAAATCGTAAAGGCGACTTTTTCTTTCGGCACCTTCTTCGATTTTTCCCAAATTTTTTCCATGATCTTTGTACACCAGGTCAAATTTTCATGACCATCGACGTCCTGGTTCAGTTTTCTTAGTACATCTTTGACCTTTTGGGATTTTTTCCAAGATAATACTTCACTTGCTGCGGATTTGGTATTGATTGTAGGCAAATCCGATTCCCTGAAAGTCGAAAAAAATGATGATCGAACTCTTGTAGCAATTGCTCCTCTTCTGCTCTGGTGTTTTGCGAGAAGCTTGAAAATTTTTAAAATTTTATTAAAAATTATTTATTATACTATAATTTATATAATTTATATAATTTAATAATTTAACAATACTTACTCTGCTGTGAATGTATTTACTATAGTAATAACTCCACCGATCATCCTCCCAATGTTCGAAATACTCCAGATAACTTTTGGCGGAAATGGCACCAGCAGATTTTTTTAATTCTTTTTTATTTGGATATATATATTTATTAATAGAATAAGAGACGATTTCCTCTACAAATTCCTATTATAAAAAATACCAAATAAGTAAAAATATAATTCATTTTAAGAAAATTTCACATATAATACTTACTTTAATAAATGATTCTTCAGTTGTGTAGTCTCCGACACCACTTATTTCCAGAAGTTTTCGAACATCAGAGATTTCTTTTTTTAATTTGTTGAAAAAGATTTTTGCTTCCTTTCGGGTAAGTGGAGCATCGTCATCTAAATGTAAATACATTAGTTTGTATATTTAAAATATTTCGAAGGATTTCGAAGAAATTCAAAAATTTACCGTCATCACCAATTTCAGTAACTCCTATTTTTGTCTTTCTTCATTTTCTTGAAGTAGTTTGTGATGGTGATGGTGATGGGTGACGACTTATTATTACATGTGACGATGATGGTTGTGGTTGTGGTGATGCTTGTCTTGATGTTGTTCTTGATGCTTGTCTTGATGTTGTTCTTGATGCTTGTCTTGATGTTATTCTTGATGCTGGTCTTGTTGGTTCTGCTGTTGCTGAAGTAGATACTTCGCTTTTTTTTTATTTAACAAATCTCGAATGACCAGAAAAAATTCCGGCGATTGCTGTTCTATTTTTGTTTTGCTTTTTTTAGTGATAACTTAGTCTTGTTGACATGTTTAAAGAATTATTAAATATTTTATTATTTGTAATATTTGAAATATTTTTTGATTTTTGAAATAAAGCTGGAAGAATTTTGATATTTTTTANCCACTGGATCAACTATCCATTTATCAAAAATCAAAAAAAAAAAAAAATATTTATATACTATGTTACATATAGAGGAAAACGTGATCGTATAAAAACCTCTAAAAATAGCTTTCTCAAAAAATATGCTATTATTTTAAAAGGAAATTTTTGCTATTAATACGAGACTAAAAAGGGTAAGTAAAAAATTAAATATGCAACTATATGTAATACTAATTTCAGCCCTAATTATTTATCTATCTATGGATAATACTTGTGTATCAATTTTGTATTACTCCAAATTCAAGGTCAAACCTATATTTTCAAATTCTCCACAATTTTGGTATTGCTGCGCCACTAAAAATTATCGTCAATTTTATTATCTTTCTAAGTAAAGGCCCTGCTAAAGCCGTGATATCTAACCCAACTGTCGGAAAGTTCGTAAAGTCCATGTCGTCTAGCCATCGCAACAGATAATACAGTTTTGTTCATGGGTTTCGTTCCCAAACACAGGGCTCCAGTTACGTTTATATCTCTGCCCTAATCCGTGAGATAGTTATCCTTTCACTTTAAGAGAGTATTGTATCCATCTGCCAGTTCCTCGCCAATCCTATTGCAACGAGAGTGGACTTAAAGATAGGACCCAAGGTTCTTATGGAGCTCAGGAAATGCATTTCTCATAATAAAGCTAAGCTTGGAGAGAGCATGGTGTGTCGTTACTTCCGTCTACTTCGTCTTGTCAGGTTGTCCTTTAATTTTTTGTTCCGTTATATATTAGCATGCCAGGTAAAAGCTTTCGCAAANGTTGTTCTTGATGCTTGTCTTGATGTTATTCTTGATGCTGGTCTTGTTGGTTCTGCTGTTGCTGAAGTAGATACTTCGCTTTTTTTTTATTTAACAAATCTCGAATGACCAGAAAAAATTCCGGCGATTGCTGTTCTATTTTTGTTTTGCTTTTTTTAGTGATAACTTAGTCTTGTTGACATGTTTAAAGAATTATTAAATATTTTATTATTTGTAATATTTGAAATATTTTTTGATTTTTGAAATAAAGCTGGAAGAATTTTGATATTTTTTATATATTTTTTATTTATATTTATATTATGATTAAAATTATACTAATCTTCGAAAATCTTTATTTCATGATTAAATTAAGTAGTCATTACATTTCTTTCTTAAACGAAATATGTCGTGATTAAAAATCATTGTCCTTCATTCTTTTGAAATTGTCATTACATTTTTTACGTTTTAAACGATCAGTGAGATCTCGTCTTTATTCAGATATTTATAATATACATTATAATAATAATAACTTAAACTACAAATCCATAAAGAATAAAAACTAACTAGGAAGGATTGGTTACCTGCCACCGTTTAACCAGCCACCGCCGTAAGAAAACCGAAGTTCGCTTACAGAGTCGCCAGCTACAACCCCACTTCTAAGACCCTGCAGCCATCCAAATACAGGATATCTTAAAAACAGTGCCGAACCACTGGATCANTGTTCATGGGTTTCGTTCCCAAACACAGGGCTCCAGTTACGTTTATATCTCTGCCCTAATCCGTGAGATAGTTATCCTTTCACTTTAAGAGAGTATTGTATCCATCTGCCAGTTCCTCGCCAATCCTATTGCAACGAGAGTGGACTTAAAGATAGGACCCAAGGTTCTTATGGAGCTCAGGAAATGCATTTCTCATAATAAAGCTAAGCTTGGAGAGAGCATGGTGTGTCGTTACTTCCGTCTACTTCGTCTTGTCAGGTTGTCCTTTAATTTTTTGTTCCGTTATATATTAGCATGCCAGGTAAAAGCTTTCGCAAATATTTAAACTCCCTCTCAGAACCATACAAACTTCTGCAAATGAAGGAAAGAAAGAATTTAAATGCAAGTTAATAACTTCGACCTGGCCCCGAAGAAATTTTATGTTTATGTTCTATAAAAAATAAAAAATTTTTATATATAAAATTTTAATAAAAATTGATAAGCGGAAAGAGTTTTTTTTCATTAAAACTGTCATTACTTGAAATTGTCATTACATGAATTATTCGTATTATCTATTAACATATATCTTTAATTAGCAAAATCGGTCATCACATTTCGTTTTTTTTCTTTTGATTTTTGAAATCTGCGCATATTATACATGTCGTCAAAACTAATTTGGCCTTGACTCAACTCTTAAAATTTCAATTTTTAATTGTGTCTGACTCAACTAATTGCGTCAATTACTAATAAAAATCAAAATTTGCCTTGACTCAACTCCAATTTTTCTCAATTTTAATTGCGTCTGACTCAATTCAATAGTTTTGACGACATGTATAGCGCATATCATAATTTAATAGTATTATACATATTATACATACCTTTAATCAATTTTCGCATATTAAAAAGTTTTTTTTTCTTGATTGATTATTTGTTCTAATTACAATACAATTTATTTTGAAATTTGTTACGCATTTTCGAAACATATAATTTAATAGTATTATGCATACCTTTAATTATATTTTTGCTATTGTATTATTATTAAAATTACACTAATCTTCGAAAATCCTTAATTCACGATTAAATTAAGTATTGTCATTACATTTCTTCCTTAAACGAAATATGTCGTGATTAAAAAATCATTGTCTTTCATTCTTTTAAAACTGTCATTACATTTTACATTTTAAACGATCAGTGAGATCTCGTCTTTATTCAGATATTTATAATATACATTATAACAATAATAACTTAAACTACAAATCCATAAAGAATAAAAACTAACTAGGAAGGATTGGTTACCTGCCACCGTTTAACCAGCCACCGCCGTAAGAAAACCGAAGTTCGCTTACAGAGTCGCCAGCTACAACCCCACTTCTAAGACCCTGCAGCCATCCAAATACAGGATATCTTAAAAACAGTACCGAACCACTGGATCAACTATCCATTTATCAAAAATCAAAAAAAAAGAAAAAATATTTATATACTATGTTACATATAGAGGAAAATGTGATCGTATAAAAACCTCTAAAAATAGCTTTCTCAAAAAATATGCTATTATTTTAAAAGGAAATTTTTGCTATCAATACGAGACTAAAAAGGGGTAAGTAAAAAATTAAATATGCAACTATATGTAATACTAATTTCAGCCCTAATTATTTATATATCTATGGATAATACTTGTGTATCAATTTTGTATTACTCCAAATTCAAGGTCAAACCTATATTTTCAAATTCCCCACAATTTTGNTGGACTTAAAGATAGGACCCAAGGTTCTTATGGAGCTCAGGAAATGCATTTCTCATAATAAAGCTAAGCTTGGAGAGAGCATGGTGTGTCGTTACTTCCGTCTACTTCGTCTTGTCAGGTTGTCCTTTAATTTTTTGTTCCGTTATATATTAGCATGCCAGGTAAAAGCTTTCGCAAATATTTAAACTCCCTCTCAGAACCATACAAACTTCTGCAAATGAAGGAAAGAAAGAATTTAAATGCAAGTTAATAACTTCGACCTGGCCCCGAAGAAATTTTATGTTTATGTTCTATAAAAAATAAAAAATTTTTATATATAAAATTTTAATAAAAATTGATAAGCGGAAAGAGTTTTTTTTCATTAAAACTGTCATTACTTGAAATTGTCATTACATGAATTATTCGTATTATCTATTAACATATATCTTTAATTAGCAAAATCGGTCATCACATTTCGTTTTTTTTCTTTTGATTTTTGAAATCTGCGCATATTATACATGTCGTCAAAACTAATTTGGCCTTGACTCAACTCTTAAAATTTCAATTTTTAATTGTGTCTGACTCAACTAATTGCGTCAATTACTAATAAAAATCAAAATTTGCCTTGACTCAACTCCAATTTTTCTCAATTTTAATTGCGTCTGACTCAATTCAATAGTTTTGACGACATGTATAGCGCATATCATAATTTAATAGTATTATACATATTATACATACCTTTAATCAATTTTCGCATATTAAAAAGTTTTTTTTTCTTGATTGATTATTTGTTCTAATTACAATACAATTTATTTTGAAATTTGTTACGCATTTTCGAAACATATAATTTAATAGTATTATGCATACCTTTAATTATATTTTTGCTATTGTATTATTATTAAAATTACACTAATCTTCGAAAATCCTTAATTCACGATTAAATTAAGTATTGTCATTACATTTCTTCCTTAAACGAAATATGTCGTGATTAAAAAATCATTGTCTTTCATTCTTTTAAAACTGTCATTACATTTTACATTTTAAACGATCAGTGAGATCTCGTCTTTATTCAGATATTTATAATATACATTATAACAATAATAACTTAAACTACAAATCCATAAAGAATAAAAACTAACTAGGAAGGATTGGTTACCTGCCACCGTTTAACCAGCCACCGCCGTAAGAAAACCGAAGTTCGCTTACAGAGTCGCCAGCTACAACCCCACTTCTAAGACCCTGCAGCCATCCAAATACAGGATATCTTAAAAACAGTACCGAACCACTGGATCAACTATCCATTTATCAAAAATCAAAAAAAAAGAAAAAATATTTATATACTATGTTACATATAGAGGAAAATGTGATCGTATAAAAACCTCTAAAAATAGCTTTCTCAAAAAATATGCTATTATTTTAAAAGGAAATTTTTGCTATCAATACGAGACTAAAAAGGGGTAAGTAAAAAATTAAATATGCAACTATATGTAATACTAATTTCAGCCCTAATTATTTATATATCTATGGATAATACTTGTGTATCAATTTTGTATTACTCCAAATTCAAGGTCAAACCTATATTTTCAAATTCCCCACAATTTTGATATTGCTGCGCCACTAAAAATTATCGTCAATTTTATTATCTTTCTAAATAAAGGCCCCGCTAAAGCCATGATATCTAACCCAACTGTCGGAAAGTTCGTAAAGTCCATGTCGTCTAGCCATCACAACAGATAATACAGTTTTGTTCATGGGTTTCGTCCCCAAACACAGGGCTCCAGTTACGTTTATATTTCTGCCCTAATCCGTGAGATAGTTATCCTTTCACTTTAAGAGAGTATTGTATCCACCTGCCAGTTCCTCGCCAATCTTATTGCAACGGGAGTGGACTTAAAGATAGGACCCAAGATTCTTATGGAGCTCAGGAAATGCATTTCTCATAATAAAGCTAAGCTTGGAGAGAGCATGGTGTGTCGTTACTTCCGTCTACTTCATCTTGTCAGGTTGTCCTTTAATTTTTTGTTCCGTTATATATTAGCATGCCAGGTAAAAGCTTTCGCAAACATTTAAACTCCCTCTCAGAACCATACAAACTTCTGCGAATGAAGGAAGGAAAGAATTTAAATGCAAGTTAATAACTTCGACCTGGCCCCGAAGAAATTTTATGTTTATGTTCTATAAAAAATAAAAATTTTTTTATATATAAAATTTTAATAAAAATTGATAAGCGGAAAGAGTTTTTTTTGAAATTCTTAAAACTGTCATTACATGAATTAGTCGTATTATCTATTAACATATATCTTTAATTAGCAAAATCGATTTTTGAAATCTGCGCATATCATAATTTAACATATTATACATACCTTTAATTATATTTCTGCAATTTTCGCATATTAAAAAGTTTTTTTTCTTGATTGATTATTATTTGTTCTAATTACAATACAATTTATTTTGAAATTTGTTATGCATTTTCGAAACATATTATAATTTAATAGTATTGTACATACCTTTAATTATATTCTTGCATATTGAAAAATTTAATAGTATTATTTGAGATTATATATAAAAGCTCTCTCCCCAAATACAAAATATATAGTAATTAATGCAATAATTTCTTTTTTATTTTTCATATTTAAATAAACAGAAAAGCGAAATATTCAATAATTTATAACTATATAATACAATACAATATATAATATAATAACTATATAATATAATTATATAATATAATACAATACAATTAAAATATAAATTTATTTACAAAATATTCATCTTTTGTATCAAAGCGTAAAACTATATGAACTATTTCTTCGATTGCTTCTATCTCTATAAAATTGTATATTTCTACTAATTTTAATAAAGGACAGCTATAAACGAACAGAGTTTTTTTAGATTTAAAATCGTATCATTGCACAAGTGCGAGATGAAATGGTGATTTATTTGGTAGTATTACTTCCGTTATCAATAATGTCTAAATAAATAAAAAAGCATGTTAAATCAACTTCTACAATAATTTAAAGTTATATTGTAATTAGCATATACCTGTACATAACAAGTTCCATTGTCAGACTGATATTCGAAAAGTTCTGCATCATCCATAGCAATAGCTATATTACTAAACCATGGTCGATTTTGGAATTTGTTTGTTGCACGTAAAATATTTATATTTTTTAATGTAACGGAACCAAATATCTTTATTCGACAGTCTTCGGCTGAAATAATATCTAACATATTGAAAAATGAGTCCAAACACTCAAGAAATTTGGCAAAACTTTTTATCATATTTTCAGTTAAATCCGGATTCTTTTTTTGTTGTTCGAAAAATATG
>PQFF01000293.1:166960-181895 GCA_003547095.1 Diversispora epigaea | reverse complement strand
AAAAAAAAAAAAAAAAGAACTTTCAACCAGTGCCGAGTAACGTTCCTAACCCTACGGGGTTTTGGAACTTCTAAAGTTACCTGATAAAGCCTTATACAAAACTCTTCAGTACACAAGTGCGCGCGGTACCAAAAGTACTGGAGAGTCACACGGTACCAGTGAAATTAAGTCTATTTTTGAACAGCAATATAATAATTATTATTCCAAAAAAAAATATATAAAAATACAAAAAAATTTTAAAATAAAAAAACAAAAAAAAAAACAACACTTCACGCATGATAACACCAACTCTCAATATAAAAAAAAAAGTAATAATAAGGGAATAAAAAATACAAAAAATGTGAAATCAAGAGGGACAAATAATTTTCAAGCAAGGGAATACAAGGAATCCAATAAAGGGAGCTACGGCCCAAATACCCCACAAAGCTTCACAGGATGGGACCCCTCTGAGAACAGACGCAACAGTCAAGACATTGACATTAATGAGCTATTTGATTCTATACCAAGCGAGCAATTACTGGAGGAAAATAATAATTTTACGTCTAAAATCTCAAACGGGTCAGCGTTAAATAATGAACTTAGTGAAACAGACTCACAGAATAGCTATCCCTCCATGGAAACAGACAACACTGCGGCAAGCGACTCTCCAACAAAAAATGACGTATGGAATCTAGTCACACAAAATATCAATGGACTGAATGGAATCATCAAACAAAAAGCATGGTGGGATTACTGCATAAAGAAAAAATTAGATATTATCCTACTAACAGAAACACGACTAAAAGAAAATAAAACTAAACATACCTTCCTGGAACACAAGATACATGCTAAGCAAAATAATACAACGTATTACAAGTGCTTTTGGGCTTCCAATACATCAGGATCAAGAGAATCAGGAGTAGGGTTTATGATACAGCAGGATTTAGCCAAACACGTCTACAGGATAGATCGCTTCCAGGATAGAGGGGTGTCGCTTTACCTGTCTTTTCGGGGAAGAATGACATTACACTTAATAGGTATATACGAATACGCAAATAGAACCGAAAGGATAAAAAAGGGGAAAGACTTGCTAATATGGGTTGACAAACAATTGGACGAGGCAAGCAGAAAAAGCTACACTACCATAATTATGGGAGACTTTAATGAAGTCCAGAACCCGAAACTTGACAGAATAAACTCAGTATTAAGGGGCACTGAAACAAATCTATTAAAAACCATAATCGATAGGGGATATAAAGACTGCTATAGATTAGTAAATGGGAACACGAAAGAATATATTTTCTATAAAAATGTTAACCAAGTCAGGAAACCTTCGAGCCGTATCGACCAGATTTGGATTACGTTGGATAAAGCGGATGTACTGATACAGGCAAAAATCATTAACACAGAATTTTCTGCTTACAGCGACCATGACGCAATGATGATTAGCATAAACAACAGGAAATTCGCAAAAAACTCACAATACAACAAAAACCGGAGGGATAATAAGTAAAAACGGTTGTGGGATTTGAAAAGAACATCTGAGGAACAATGGAAAGAATTCGAAGATTCAATGGAAAAGTACATTGAATCACAAACAGATGAAGCTAAAAGAAAAGAACATTCAATAGAAACCCAATGGAACTATATCAAGACAGGCATAATATCAAAAGGAAGGAAGTTCCTTACTAAAGCAAAAGAACCTCGAAACAGAATGACACTCAATTGGCACAAACATCCTCTTTATAATACTCTTAAAGATCTTAACAAAATTGGAAAGCTGGGTAGTCAAATTATATTTGATAAAATCACAGTTAAATCAAGCAAAACAAAAGAAGAAACAACAAGAGATATCAAAAAAAGAATTGAAATAATCCTGAACAAACAACCAGATTTACTACAGGAATTCCCAGAGCACGAATCGCAGGAAGGGAAAGAAATATGGTACAACAACACGAAAGAAATTCTTAATTCTACTCGTAAATTAGTCAAAATAGAAGCGAAAAAAGAACAAAGAGGATACATTACAAAATGCATTGAGAAAAGACAACGATACTTACGCGAATGCCCAAAACGGATGATCAACAATGTATTTGAAACTGGACACAAAAGAATTGTCCTAGACAGAATAGTAGAAAAACTACCTAACGGAGAAATAAATATTATCACAAATCCAGAAGAAGTTAAAACGCAGGTAAAAAATCATTTACACAATTGGACCCTTAACGGAAAAATTATTCCAGAAGAGATAAACGACTTTTGGACGAGACAATACGCCCCTAAAGAGCATATTGATGAAAAAATTTACGACGGAGTTACACAAATCATAACCCCCGAAGAAGTGAGTAATCACATACGAATGAGTAGTAACAACAAAGCACCCGGACTCTCTGGAATACCCTACGAAGTCTTCAAACACTTAGGACCACGCACGATAGAATGGATCACAAGATTTTTTAACGATATTCTTCGAACAGAACAGACACCAAGAGACTGGAGTCACGCAAACGTGACACTAACACCTAAACCTAAAGACTGGGAAAGTCAGCTCGAAATCACGAGACCCATAACGCTCATGGAAACAATGAGAAAATTGTTTACGAAAATAATTAATAATCGACTGGCAAAAACGCTGACGGAGAACAAAGTCTTAAACCCCAATAATTACGCGGGGTTGCCTGGAGGTCACACGACTTTTCCGATACACACCCTTAACAACATTATGGAGGATGCCAGAGAAAAGTAAAATGAGATGTGGATATTATTTCAAGATATAAAAAAAGCATTCGACACAATAGACCCAGAAATACTGACGAAGGCCATGAAACACATTAAAATTCCTAATAAAATAATCACAATAATACAGAATATCATGACAGACAGGACAAACCGGGGTTTCACAGAATTCGGAATGACAGACGAATATAGTGTACAAAAGGGAATCGATCAAGGGGACAGCGTTTCGCCACTATTGTGGTGTATATTCTATGACCCGTTTCTGACAGCAGTGGAATCACTATCCTTGGGATATCAGTTATCTACTAAATTCTATAAAAACATTGCTACAGGATCACAAGACGAATGGAAAATACACATATCATCACTAGCATATATGGACGATACAGTCTGGATTGCGAATGACAAAGGCTCCATGAAAGAAGTGATACGGATAGCAGAAGAATTCTTTGACATTACGGGAATACAAGTAAATCCATCTAAATCAGAGCTTATAGTAATCAGAAACAGAAAAGAAAAGCGAAAAGAAAAGCAGATAAAAAAAGGAATAGAATTCGCAGGAGTTACTATAAAACCGGCTAGTCAGCAAGAAGCCATAAGATATTTAGGGATTTGGGTCACAGAATATGAAAAAAAGAAACATTAACAACAGCTCATACTTAAAAAACTACGAACATCTGCGTATATATTAAAATACAAAAGGCTAACAGACAAACAGATACGCTACCTAATCAATCATGTGATCTTTCCAAAAATTGAATACTTAATTACTGACATGATATTACCGGACACAACGTGCGATATAATCAACAAAACGATAAAAAGAATATTTAAACAAAAATGCGGTTTAGCGCAAAACTTCCCAGATAGTATCATACACTCACACACGGGTTACAGAGTATTTAATATAAAAGACAGACAATTACAAATGCATGGAACAGAATTAATGCAACGTATTAACGAAAATAATAATAGTAGGATAACCACGAGAATTAGATTACAACAACTGCAAAACTATATGTGGACAGCAGTACCAATATGGGATCAAAGAGTAATATCGCAATACAAACTCAACAACCATAATCTAAATGACGAAATAATCCGGCTGCTAGCCAAAAACAATATACAGTTATGCAATCCTCGAGAAATAGAATTCCCAGTTATACCCAAAGGGGGCGAATGCTCAATATGGACTATGGCCAATGAAAATTACTCCCTTGACATTGACAATAAATGGTTTGAAAAACATAAGCAACGTCTAATAACATACAGATTATTATACACCGACCAAATACTCAACGCGAATTATGAGCATACAATACACTGGACAAATACTGGACATGAGAAAACAATTAGAAAACCAGATAAATGGTGGGAAGAATTGAAGGAGGCAATAGAATATAATTTGGAGATACCAAGGCCAGAAGANTTAAACAAAAATGCGGTTTAGCGCAAAACTTCCCAGATAGTATCATACACTCACACACGGGTTACAGAGTATTTAATATAAAAGACAGACAATTACAAATGCATGGAACAGAATTAATGCAACGTATTAACGAAAATAATAATAGTAGGATAACCACGAGAATTAGATTACAACAACTGCAAAACTATATGTGGACAGCAGTACCAATATGGGATCAAAGAGTAATATCGCAATACAAACTCAACAACCATAATCTAAATGACGAAATAATCCGGCTGCTAGCCAAAAACAATATACAGTTATGCAATCCTCGAGAAATAGAATTCCCAGTTATACCCAAAGGGGGCGAATGCTCAATATGGACTATGGCCAATGAAAATTACTCCCTTGACATTGACAATAAATGGTTTGAAAAACATAAGCAACGTCTAATAACATACAGATTATTATACACCGACCAAATACTCAACGCGAATTATGAGCATACAATACACTGGACAAATACTGGACATGAGAAAACAATTAGAAAACCAGATAAATGGTGGGAAGAATTGAAGGAGGCAATAGAATATAATTTGGAGATACCAAGGCCAGAAGACGGAATAAACAAAGCCAATAACCTGATGAACATAGAGAAAGACAAACTAGTGCGAGGACAACCAGTAGTTTTTGCTAAAGTCGGAGAGGTAATACAAGGCAAAATATACAAAAAACTGGAGAAAAACAGTAACAAGACAAAAATTCCTATTAAACACCTAGTGAATTACGTATCTGATGAAAAACCAACATCAATACTAAACGTATGTCAAGGATGCCACTTAAGCAAGGAAGTCGACACCAAAAAAAGCGGATACAACCAGACGGGTAAAGTGAAAGATTATATTATCTCAGCAGACATAGACCACTTAAAAACACTCCCAATAATAGAAGGAATACACTCAAGCAGAAGAAGAGCTCCAAAAAAAAGAAGAACACGTTCAAAAAACTCACCCGATTCACTTAGAATCTATATGAACTGTAGGCCCACAGAAGAAACAAAAACTGAACAAACCAACGAAGAAAGCGCGACACAATTTAATAAAAAAAACATAATCACCTCCGAGACAATGAAAACCCATATTAATAATATCGAAACTGATTTAGAGGGAATGAATAATTTTGAAATATTTACAGATATACCTGCCGTCCAAATTCAAAATCCAAATGCCGAAATCCCAAATGCCGAAATCCCAAATCCCAAATTATAATTAGTATTTTTTGCCGAAATCCCAAATCCCAAATCCCAAATACTAGTAATTTGTGCATTTTGGCGTCCCAAATCCCAAATTATTTGGGATTTGGGCAACACGTATATTTACAGATAGTTCACTACAAAGTACAAACTCCAAACAACACAAGACAAAAAACATGAGAGGCAGTGTGAATAACGCAACAAGCTCCAACAGCAACAATGTAGGAAATAATAACAACAATGCTAAAGACACAGAAGATCATGAAACNAACACTCCCAATAATAGAAGGAATACACTCAAGCAGAAGAAGAGCTCCAAAAAAAAGAAGAACACGTTCAAAAAACTCACCCGATTCACTTAGAATCTATATGAACTGTAGGCCCACAGAAGAAACAAAAACTGAACAAACCAACGAAGAAAGCGCGACACAATTTAATAAAAAAAACATAATCACCTCCGAGACAATGAAAACCCATATTAATAATATCGAAACTGATTTAGAGGGAATGAATAATTTTGAAATATTTACAGATATACCTGCCGTCCAAATTCAAAATCCAAATGCCGAAATCCCAAATGCCGAAATCCCAAATCCCAAATTATAATTAGTATTTTTTGCCGAAATCCCAAATCCCAAATCCCAAATACTAGTAATTTGTGCATTTTGGCGTCCCAAATCCCAAATTATTTGGGATTTGGGCAACACGTATATTTACAGATAGTTCACTACAAAGTACAAACTCCAAACAACACAAGACAAAAAACATGAGAGGCAGTGTGAATAACGCAACAAGCTCCAACAGCAACAATGTAGGAAATAATAACAACAATGCTAAAGACACAGAAGATCATGAAACACACCCAAAACTAATGGGCATAGGAATTATCATAGGCTTCACTACAAACAATCAAGAAACTTATACCAAGACTCTGGGAGCCAGAGTTACAGGAAATCCATCATCTACCCGAGCTGAATTATGGGTAATTTTGGTTGCCCTTAAACTTTTACCATATGCAACGACTGCAACAATTAAAATGGATAGTCAGGCGAGCATAGGTGCTATAAAAAACTTTGCTGCGAACAAGAAAAATAATGCCTGGAAAAAATATCAAAATCCCTTCCTACTACAAGTAATTACTGACTTAACAAGGAAGAAAAATCTCAAAGTAAACTACGTCAAAATTAAAGCACACGCAGAAACAGCAGAAAATGAGTTTGCAGACCAACTTGCAAAGTGGAGAGCATTGCAACATGAGGTAATAAGCCTAAACTACGACATACTCAATAGACATGTACACCACTGGTGGAACTATCAGATAGTAGACTCCCCAATTAAAGAAATCATTAAGATAAATAACAAAGTAAAATACCAAACAGAATCGGCAACTCTAAACTGTACAATTAAGTGGAACAACAAGCATATACAAAGAGCAACAAATTGGCAACTGTCCTTTTGAATAATACATGGTTCAAAAATCACAAACCTAATAACCTCACAAGAGGATCACAACAAAAGAAAACTCAGCATAAAGTTACTAAACGACGAATTACCAACCAAAAAATGACTACATGAAAGAAAACTACTTATATATACAGACGGCATATGTGTATCTTGCAATAAGTCACAAGAGGATAGCTTACATATCTTCACCTGCAACGGATTTGCGAATACGCTTCGAAACAGCTTCATGGACTATATAATAAACAAAGTCATCGAAATAAAAGGTAACACAAAAAAACAACTGATTACTAACATCCTTAAAATCAGTAATTTTGCCAAAATAGACGTGCTTCGACAGACTCGAGCATACAATGTTCAGGACAAGTTCAGCTTCGAAGACATTATACGTGGCCTTATCCCCAAACAACTTCAAAAGAACCTAACAAGAATAATAAGCAAAACAGAAGCAAAAAAAACAATAATAGACACATTTATGGAACTCTGTGACAAAAAATGGGAAAAGTGGATTGCCAGATGCGAAAACTTCTTAAAGTGGGAGAATGATAACAACATTACGAAAGAAGAAAAACGGAAAAAAGAAAGACCAATACGACAAGAAACAATCGAATATAAAAAATTGAAAGAAAATCTTAAAGAAACATGTATATTAATTAGACATAAAATATTAAATAATTTTTTTTTAGAAGGTTATGGCCTTCATGACCTTTCTTATAACATAGACGAATGTGAGGTCTTGACCTCTTCAGAATAGATTTCTATTCTGTAGTAGCTGGTCAGGCAGTAAGCTAGTTAGCTTTAGATAATTAGTTTTAGCTTTTTTTTATTTATAAAAAATGTAATTTATAATTAATTCCTATGTATTTAGCTATTAAAAGCAAAACGTTATACATATAAATAAAAATAAGACCTTGCTAGTCTTTAAAAAAAAAAAAAAGAACTTTCAACCAGTTTCGATATTTTTTGGAAGAGGTGATTGAGATAAATCTGAATGTCTATTAAAGAATTTTATGATTGAATTTCCAGCTTTATTACTAAGATTGTGTTTTGTAACAAGAGTCATTAAATCTGCATATGTCTCGTTTGGAAATTCTTTAATTTCAACTTCGGATTCTTCTATATTATCTTGCAAAGTCAAACTTTTAGATTCAAATTCTTCCAGAGTATTACTCATATTGGTATCAGATTTTTCTGTATAATTTTGCAAACTTTCGGATAAAATTTCATCAAAGTTTTCAAATTTTTCCAAACGAAGAGAAACATCACCAGCATAATTTGAATCACTTTCATATTGGTAAGAAATTTCGGATACTGGCGGTAAGTTTTCTTCTCGGATACTTTGCAATTCTTCAATTTGACTAAAATCATCACTATCTAATGACATTTCATTTATACTCGAGACCGTATCTGAAATATCATTATTGGATTCCTCCGTACTGATATTAAGTTCTTTAAGTTCATTACAATATTTTACATGTTGGGAGTATACATTTCGGCTCGAAAAATAACGATCACAATATAGACATTTAAAATTTACAGACATTGTTTTTAAATTAAAGTTTAATATTTTTACTGAAGTTTTTAGACATTTTTTAACATATTTTTTCATAGTACTTATATATCTTTTCAAATTTTCAAATTTATCTTTTCAATAATAAAGAAAAACTTCCGAACATATTTGATTTGTTTTGCAATTTTCTATATTAATTGATAAATATACAATAAAAAGAACATAANGAAGATGGAATTGAGGCTTCCGCATATTTCCACCAATTTCCAGAATTTTGTTCTGCATATGATTTTTCCCCTTGATGCTGATATAAATAAGAAGATTAATAAAACTCTATAAATATTTAAAATAAGACGGAATTTAATATATATTTACCTTTTTATTTTCATATTTAAATATAAAATGTTGAAGTATTTCGGAATTTGACAAAAGAATTTCAATACAATTTTTAATTGGACGATAATTAATGAAATACTCTCGATTATTATGCACGAGTATACAATGTTTAGAATATGATAATTGTGATATGTTCATTTTGTCCATGAACTTTCGACCAGTTTCGATATTTTTTGGAAGAGGTGATTGAGATAAATCTGAATGTCTATTAAAGAATTTTATGATTGAATTTCCAGCTTTATTACTAAGATTGTGTTTTGTAACAAGAGTCATTAAATCTGCATATGTCTCGTTTGGAAATTCTTTAATTTCAACTTCGGATTCTTCTATATTATCTTGCAAAGTCAAACTTTTAGATTCAAATTCTTCCAGAGTATTACTCATATTGGTATCAGATTTTTCTGTATAATTTTGCAAACTTTCGGATAAAATTTCATCAAAGTTTTCAAATTTTTCCAAACGAAGAGAAACATCACCAGCATAATTTGAATCACTTTCATATTGGTAAGAAATTTCGGATACTGGCGGTAAGTTTTCTTCTCGGATACTTTGCAATTCTTCAATTTGACTAAAATCATCACTATCTAATGACATTTCATTTATACTCGAGACCGTATCTGAAATATCATTATTGGATTCCTCCGTACTGATATTAAGTTCTTTAAGTTCATTACAATATTTTACATGTTGGGAGTATACATTTCGGCTCGAAAAATAACGATCACAATATAGACATTTAAAATTTACAGACATTGTTTTTAAATTAAAGTTTAATATTTTTACTGAAGTTTTTAGACATTTTTTAACATATTTTTTCATAGTACTTATATATCTTTTCAAATTTTCAAATTTATCTTTTCAATAATAAAGAAAAACTTCCGAACATATTTGATTTGTTTTGCAATTTTTGATATACACGATAATTTTGTGATATAAAAAGAATATAAGATTTTATAATAAATGCTATATCTGTAAAATAAATATATATTTATACTTTCTAATATATTCATTTTGTTTTGTAATTTTATATAATTTTGTAATATAAAAGAATTTAAAAGTTTTCGTTTTTGTTTTACAATTATTATAAAATCTTATATTTTTTTTATATCACAAAATTATTAAAAATGCTATATCTGTAAAATAAATATATTTATACTTTCGAATATATTCGTATTTTGATAAGTATTATCAAATTATCCAATAAGTTATAATATGTATAAATGTAGATCCTTTAATTATGTCACGTGCACTGTGTCACGAATGTTTGTTTATTTTAGACCCTTACGTTCAGTCGTCTATATTTTTATACTCCTAAGTTTCACATACTTTAGCCAGAACTAAAATGGACGTAAATTACGAAAGTGTATAGTCAATCTTTTTCGTCTTTATTTTTATACTCCTAAGTTTCATAGTCAATTTTTTTCGTCTATATTTTTATACTCCTAAGTCTCACATACTTTAGCCAGAACTAAAATGGACGTAAAATTGTGAAAGTGTATAATATTTTTAACATGTTTATATTCCTCTGTAAATATGATAGTTTTTATTCCAGTATTTGGTCAATTTGAATTATAAGAAATACATATTTTCTTTACATATTTTCTTTACATATTTTTTCAATTTGAAATACATATTTTCTCAATGAGTTTCAGTACTTTTATTTCAGGTACCCACAAAAAAACTTCGCGACCTTCTGCAAGTTCTTTGCGACCTTCCGTAAGATCTTCTCGACCTTCCGTAAGTTCTTCTCGACGAGCTACAAGAAACAACGATATATCAGAAAGTAACGATGGTAATAAAACTATAACAAAAGTGTTTAAGAATGTATATGGTTTAATTTAACATGTTATTTAAAAATACAGATAATAGGGCAATAATTCTACAGTGCGGAACCTCTATAATAGGAACTTGGTTATAATAAAAATTGATCAACTATTTTGCCTTAAAACTTTTTTTCCAAATATAGAAATAAAAATTCTAACTGTAGAAAATGATAGTCCAGAACCTAAGCTTTCAGAATCATCGGTTAAAATTTTGATCTGATTAAAATTGATCAACTTTTACTGGGGTTAAAGTTATACAATTTAATTATACCCATCAAATTTGAGAATATACTAAAAATAGAAAACCATTGTAATTTCACCTGAAATAAGTCTGAAAAAAAATTTTCAACAGTTTCCAATATTTTATACCTTTTAAAAATATAAAAATATATACATAAATCATAGAGATATATGGATATATACAAAAAAGATATTACTGGAAAAATGATAGAATATGCAGTTAAAAATATAAATCTCATTATAGTGTACCTGATACAATTTATAATAAATTAAATAATTAAAATTTTATTTTTATTTTTTATATAACAATCCTTATTAATATATAATATGGTCACGTATTCTTGAATTCCTGAATTCTAATTGGTTAAAATCGCATCACATGGTGCTTACATAAACCAAAAAAATTGAGAAAAATTTTTTTTTCCATAAATAGATTCCTCCAAATGTATACATTCAAATACTATAATATAAAAGAAATCTGATCGGTGGATTAAATTTTATTTAAGATTTTCTAAGTTCCTATTATAGAGGTTCCGCACTGTAGAATTATTGCCCTATTATCTGTATTTTTAAATAACATGTTAAATTAAACCATATACATTCTTAAACACTTTTGTTATAGTTTTATTACCATCGTTACTTTCTGATATATCGTTGTTTCTTGTAGCTCGTCGAGAAGAACTTACGGAAGGTCGAGAAGATCTTACGGAAGGTCGCAAAGAACTTGCAGAAGGTCGCGAAGTTTTTTTGTGGGTACCTGAAATAAAAGTACTGAAACTCATTGAGAAAATATGTATTTCAAATTGAAAAAATATGTAAAGAAAATATGTAAAGAAAATATGTATTTCTTATAATTCAAATTGACCAAATACTGGAATAAAAACTATCATATTTACAGAGGAATATAAACATGTTAAAAATATTATACACTTTCACAATTTTACGTCCATTTTAGTTCTGGCTAAAGTATGTGAGACTTAGGAGTATAAAAATATAGACGAAAAAAATTGACTATGAAACTTAGGAGTATAAAAATAAAGACGAAAAAGATTGACTATACACTTTCGTAATTTACGTCCATTTTAGTTCTGGCTAAAGTATGTGAAACTTAGGAGTATAAAAATATAGACGACTGAACGTAAGGGTCTAAAATAAACAAACATTCGTGACACAGTGCACGTGACATAATTAAAGGATCTACATTTATACATATTATAACTTATTGGATAATTTGATAATACTTATCAAAATACGAATATATTCGAAAGTATAAATATATTTATTTTACAGATATAGCATTTTTAATAATTTTGTGATATAAAAAAAATATAAGATTTTATAATAATTGTAAAACAAAAACGAAAACTTTTAAATTCTTTTATATTACAAAATTATATAAAATTACAAAACAAAATGAATATATTAGAAAGTATAAATATATATTTATTTTACAGATATAGCATTTATTATAAAATCTTATATTCTTTTTATATCACAAAATTATCGTGTATATCAAAAATTGCAAAACAAAATTTTACAGATATAGTATTTATTATAAAATCTTATGTTCTTTTTATTGTATATTTATCAATTAATATAGAAAATTGCAAAACAAATCAAATATGTTCGGAAGTTTTTCTTTATTATTGAAAAGATAAATTTGAAAATTTGAAAAGATATATAAGTACTATGAAAAAATATGTTAAAAAATGTCTAAAAACTTCAGTAAAAATATTAAACTTTAATTTAAAAACAATGTCTGTAAATTTTAAATGTCTATATTGTGATCGTTATTTTTCGAGCCGAAATGTATACTCCCAACATGTAAAATATTGTAATGAACTTAAAGAACTTAATATCAGTACGGAGGAATCCAATAATGATATTTCAGATACGGTCTCGAGTATAAATGAAATGTCATTAGATAGTGATGATTTTAGTCAAATTGAAGAATTGCAAAGTATCCGAGAAGAAAACTTACCGCCAGTATCCGAAATTTCTTACCAATATGAAAGTGATTCAAATTATGCTGGTGATGTTTCTCTTCGTTTGGAAAAATTTGAAAACTTTGATGAAATTTTATCCGAAAGTTTGCAAAATTATACAGAAAAATCTGATACCAATATGAGTAATACTCTGGAAGAATTTGAATCTAAAAGTTTGACTTTGCAAGATAATATAGAAGAATCCGAAGTTGAAATTAAAGAATTTCCAAACGAGACATATGCAGATTTAATGACTCTTGTTACAAAACACAATCTTAGTAATAAAGCTGGAAATTCAATCATAAAATTCTTTAATAGACATTCAGATTTATCTCAATCACCTCTTCCAAAAAATATCGAAACTGGTTGAAAGTTCTTTTTTTTTTTTTTAAAGACTAGCAAGGTCTTATTTTTATTTATATGTATAACGTTTTGCTTTTAATAGCTAAATACATAGGAATTAATTATAAATTACATTTTTTATAAATAAAAAAAAGCTAAAACTAATTATCTAAAGCTAACTAGCTTACTGCCTGACCAGCTACTACAGAATAGAAATCTATTCTGAAGAGGTCAAGACCTCACATTCGTCTATGTTATAAGAAAGGTCATGAAGGCCATAACCTTCTAAAAAAAAATTATTTAATATTTTATGTCTAATTAATATACATGTTTCTTTAAGATTTTCTTTCAATTTTTTATATTCGATTGTTTCTTGTCGTATTGGTCTTTCTTTTTTCCGTTTTTCTTCTTTCGTAATGTTGTTATCATTCTCCCACTTTAAGAAGTTTTCGCATCTGGCAATCCACTTTTCCCATTTTTTGTCACAGAGTTCCATAAATGTGTCTATTATTGTTTTTTTTGCTTCTGTTTTGCTTATTATTCTTGTTAGGTTCTTTTGAAGTTGTTTGGGGATAAGGCCACGTATAATGTCTTCGAAGCTGAACTTGTCCTGAACATTGTATGCTCGAGTCTGTCGAAGCACGTCTATTTTGGCAAAATTACTGATTTTAAGGATGTTAGTAATCAGTTGTTTTTTTGTGTTACCTTTTATTTCGATGACTTTGTTTATTATATAGTCCATGAAGCTGTTTCGAAGCGTATTCGCAAATCCGTTGCAGGTGAAGATATGTAAGCTATCCTCTTGTGACTTATTGCAAGATACACATATGCCGTCTGTATATATAAGTAGTTTTCTTTCATGTAGTCATTTTTTGGTTGGTAATTCGTCGTTTAGTAACTTTATGCTGAGTTTTCTTTTGTTGTGATCCTCTTGTGAGGTTATTAGGTTTGTGATTTTTGAACCATGTATTATTCAAAAGGACAGTTGCCAATTTGTTGCTCTTTGTATATGCTTGTTGTTCCACTTAATTGTACAGTTTAGAGTTGCCGATTCTGTTTGGTATTTTACTTTGTTATTTATCTTAATGATTTCTTTAATTGGGGAGTCTACTATCTGATAGTTCCACCAGTGGTGTACATGTCTATTGAGTATGTCGTAGTTTAGGCTTATTACCTCATGTTGCAATGCTCTCCACTTTGCAAGTTGGTCTGCAAACTCATTTTCTGCTGTTTCTGCGTGTGCTTTAATTTTGACGTAGTTTACTTTGAGATTTTTCTTCCTTGTTAAGTCAGTAATTACTTGTAGTAGGAAGGGATTTTGATATTTTTTCCAGGCATTATTTTTCTTGTTCGCAGCAAAGTTTTTTATAGCACCTATGCTCGCCTGACTATCCATTTTAATTGTTGCAGTCGTTGCATATGGTAAAAGTTTAAGGGCAACCAAAATTACCCATAATTCAGCTCGGGTAGATGATGGATTTCCTGTAACTCTGGCTCCCAGAGTCTTGGTATAAGTTTCTTGATTGTTTGTAGTGAAGCCTATGATAATTCCTATGCCCATTAGTTTTGGGTGTGTTTCATGATCTTCTGTGTCTTTAGCATTGTTGTTATTATTTCCTACATTGTTGCTGTTGGAGCTTGTTGCGTTATTCACACTGCCTCTCATGTTTTTTGTCTTGTGTTGTTTGGAGTTTGTACTTTGTAGTGAACTATCTGTAAATATACGTGTTGCCCAAATCCCAAATAATTTGGGATTTGGGACGCCAAAATGCACAAATTACTAGTATTTGGGATTTGGGATTT
>PQFF01000293.1:137237-155682 GCA_003547095.1 Diversispora epigaea | reverse complement strand
AAATAATAGAAAGAAGAAAGAAAAAATAAGAAATAATAGAATGAAAAATGAAAAAAAAAAGGAGAAAACAGAAAATGCGAAAAAATAAAATGAAAAAAGTATATAAAAGTATATAAAAAGTAAAAAAAAAAGCAGAATGAAAAAAGTATAAAAAAAGTATAAAAAAATAGAAAAAAATGTAATCAAGTATATTTCAGAAAAAAATGTAATCAAATATATTTCATAAAGTAATTAGATATTTTAAAAAGTAATTAGGAAAGTAATAAATTAAAGTAAAAGCGAAAAAAAGATACTTTTATTTGCAAATTTTATTATTTTTATATTATTTTTACACTATCTTTACACGATTCTTACACTATTCTTACGTTATTCTTATATCAAAATAATTTCAGATTCAGAAATTTTATTGATTTCTTTCTAATTTTATTATATATTAATTTTTTGAATTTTTTTTTATATTTTTAAAAAAAATAATATTAATTTAGGAAAAAAAGAAAGAAAAATAATAAGAAAAAGATCATTAGCTTCTGTATTATATGAAGATGATATGTTTTTGGATAGAAATAGAAATAGTAGAAATAGATCAATTTTTAATATACTTGATGAAGAATTAATCTCAAATCAACTATTAAGTATATACATGTTGTCAAAACTAATTTGGCCTTGATTCAACTTTTAAAATTTCAATTTTTAATTGCATCTGACTCAACTAATTGCGTCAATTACTAGTAAAAATCAAAATTTGCCTTGACTCAACTCCAATTTTTCTTGATTTTAATTGCGTCTGACTCAATTCAATAGTTTTGATGACATGTATAATTAAGTAGTAGTATATTAGTTTTATATAATTGTCCGAAATGTAATGAAAAATTAATAGATCCTTGTACAAAGATGATTCATAATTTGTTTAACGAGTCATTAGAAATTTCAATAGAATCTTTTCAAAATTGGTAAGAAATTAAAGAAAGTAAATGAATTGATGAATCTTTATCATCAAAATTAACTATATTTACGCAAAATATTAATCTACTAGAAATAGAAAAGGATGATATTATCTCAAATTTTACTTTCTTGCCTAAAATATGACCAAAAAAATATATAAATAAGTTAATTTCAGTTGAAATTTCTAATATAACTGCTGATAATAATGTTTCAAATATTTCTTTTGATGATGAAACAGAAAAAATAAAAGAAATAAGTATTGAAAGTGAAAAAGAATTGGTTGATGAATTTTTTAATATTTTTAAAGATTATTTATCACCAAATTATGATCTTAATGAGCCAATTGATCCAAAATCATCAGGAAACTTTTCAAGATATAAATTTACAGAAATTTATGGGACTTATAGAAATTTATCCCTAAAAAAATTAATTTTTTTGACTTTGATTACTATTTATGAGACAGAAAGTGATTTTTTACTAAGATATTCTTATACATCAGTAAATTTTTTTAAACGTAAACCTTCGAAGTCCTTCACTCTGATAACCTTCGAATACCTTCAACATAAACGTAATATTTACGAAGGTTATTAGTACTAAAAACCTTCATTTTTATTAATAAAACGTAATACTCTGGAGGTTATTGATATCAATAACCTTCAATAACCTTCACTTTATCATAATAAACGTAATATTTACGAAGGTTATTGCACTGGTCAAAAATTTATAAAACCTACATCTATTGGGTACCAGATAGGTATAGTATCCGTGCCTAATATCGTACATATATCGGGTACCCGATAGGTGTAAAAAATGTTTTTTTACACATATCGGGTACCCGATAAGTGTGAAAAATGTTTTCTCACACCTATCGGATACCCAATATGTGTACGATATTAGGTACAGATACTACATCTATCTGGTACCCGATAGGTGTAGGTTTTATAAATTTTCGACCAGTGTTGGTCCGATAACCTTCAATAACCTTTGAAAATGAAATTATTACAATAACCTCCAACATAAAAAATTTCCTGATGTAATAGATAGAAAGATCTTGTTTTTAGCTACAAGATAATATATGTTTCATTTCTGTAGCATCAATATTTGCGAAGATATTCACATTTAAAGTTTACATCTATGAAAAAATTTCTGTATAAATTTTCTGTAATTCTGCTGGAAATTTTTATGACGTCATATAAATTTCTGGCAAAATTACAAAAATTTTCGAAAAATTTATATGGAAATTTTTTTATAGATGTGAAATTTTAAACATGAATATTTTCGCGAATATTGATGTTACAGAAATGAAATATATATTATCTTGTAGCTAAGAACCAGATATTTCGATCTGTTATAGGAATATCTTAGTAAAAAATCACTTTCTGTCTCATAAATAGTGATCAAAATCAAAAAAATTAATTTTTTTAGGTATAAATTTTTGTAGATTCCGTAATTTACACCCCAAAAAGTTTTTTGATAATTGACAAATAATAATTTATATCTATAGATTTTATTATAGACAATGAACTTCTAGATAAAATTCAACTTACCTGAAATTGTCACAGAATCGTTAATAAAGTTTATTAAATTATTGTTATTAGAAATTGGCAACTTCAAATTTGACACTTTTCCTAATTCAATATATATGACAAAAAAAGAACTTGGATTAAAAAATAATTTTTACTCTTTTCTTACATATCCGAAATGCCATAAATTTTATAATAAGCAAGAAGTGAAAGATTATAAAAAAAATAATACCAATTTTGTCATGAAATATTAGCACATTGAATTTTCAAATTTAGTAACTAAACGAAATCACCAATACCAAACAATATTATCTGAACAAGTTTTAATAATAGATAGATTTAAGTTAAAATTCAAGTTAATTTATTTATTTGCCAAAATTTGATAACAATTGATAACATTTTATAATTGTTTGAATTTCGAAAATTTTTTTTAATATTGATTAAATTAGATGAACTCTGATAAAATTTTATTAGACATTTATGATAATCAAATTTGGAAGAGTTTCAAAAAAACAAATGACAAAAATTCACTGAATTTTTTTTGAAATAAAATAGCGAATTCATATTTTGGTTTAATAATAAATCTTGACTAGTTTCAACTTTACGATGGTACTATTCATAGTACTGAAGTAATTTATATCGCAATTTGTAATTTGCCCAGATATATCTAATTTAAACACAAAAATTTATCAATTCTTGAATTATTGCCAAGTTCAAATGAAGTTAATTTACATAAAATAAATCATTATTTGATACCAATTGTAAATGAATTGGAATCACTTTAGAATGAAATTATTCTAAATAGGACAAATGATTATCTGAATGGAAAGAAAATCTAGATAGTTTTAATATTAGTTTCTTGTGATGTATCTGTTGCTAGAAAAATTTATGGTCATATTTCAGCTATACATGTTCCCAAAATTGATTTTAGATTTTTGAGGTATTTCGACTTTTTGAGATTTATGCAGAATCCATTCTATATATGGAAGTAAAAAAAGTATACCTGCTGTCCAAATTCAAAATCCAAATGCCGAAATCCCAAATGCCGAAATCCCAAATCCCAAATCCCAAATTATAATTAGTATTTTTTGTTGAAATCCCAAATCCCAAATACTAGTAATTTGTGCATTTTGTCATCCCAAATCCCAAATTATTTGGGATTTGGGCAACACGTATAAAAAAAAGTATCCAATTATATGTATCTTTAATCAAAGAATAAATCTGGGTAGTCAAAAAATTTCAGGTTTTAAGTAAAATAATTTTGTCTTCTATGAAAAACTATTTCGACTTTTTTCCTCGAAATTGTAATTTCGGGGTCCCAAAATAATTTAACGTGCAAGTATAATTTCAGCATTAGTATCTTGCCATCGATATGAAAAAAAGTCAAATTATAAAAATCGGTAACATAATTTTGTTAAGATAGATGATATGGACAATTGGTTTATTGTAAAAGATTTATCCAAGCATCTTGAAAATGTTTTAAGATGTAGGGGTTGCAATTCAGATTTTGTTAGAAAGAAATTTACAAAAAGTAGTAAAGTAAGATAGTTAGAATTATTGCACTTACCTTATTTTGACTTAATTCGATTTATAACAGTTGATCTTATACATTGTTTATTTTTGAGTATTACAAAATGAATTGTGAAACAAATTTGGGTAGATATGAAGATTTTATCATCAAATGATTTAAATAATATTCAAAAAAAAATAAATGAATTTTAAGTTCCCATCAATTTGAGTTGAATTTCGAGAAAAATCTACTGTGGTGAAGGTTTTTTTAATTTTATTATCAATTAATAGAGAATTTTTATTTCAATTTATACTACTATAATACTTTGGGAGTATTTATACGTGTTGCCCAAATCCTAAATAATTTGGGATTTGGGACAACAAAATGTACAAATTACTAGTATTTGGGATTTGGGATTTGAGATTTCGGCAAAAAATACTAATTATAATTTAGGATTTGGGATTTGGGATTTCGGCATTTGGGATTTCAGCATTTGGATTTTGAATTTGGGCGGTAGGTATAGGAGTATTTAGAAAAAGTAGATAGGAAGATTCTTATATATTTTGTTCGAATTTGTTATTTTTTTATAAATCAAATTCTAGAAATTAAATCTTTAGATGAAATTCACAAGAAAATAATAAATATTGTAATGTTAATTGAGAAAAAATATGGAAGAAATGTAATAACACTAAATTTTTACTTTTCATTTCATTTAAGTGCATGTTCGTATGATTTTGGTCTATTATATGTTTTTTGGTACTTTTCATTTAAAAGAATAAATGGAATATTTAATAAATTAATATATTTTGATTATTTTTTGATTATTTTTTGATTATTTTTTGATTATTTTTTTAATTATTTTTTGATTATTTTTTAATTATTTTTTTTTGATTTTTTATTTATTAGGTTCGCTGCTTAATAGTCATTGGCAAATCAAATTAAGCTAATGCGTCAATTAATTAATAACAATAAAATAAATGAAATGATATATACTGAAAATAATATAAAAGGCCTAAAAATTCTTAATACTCGTCAATCTGTCAGATTTTTTTTAGAAATGGATCAATTTGGTCATGATGAAATAAGAAGATTCTAGATATATTTGAGAACAATTCAAGAATCAATTATTTCTGAAAAAGAACTATTTTTGAGTGAAATGTTGAAACCATTTTCAGAAAATATTTCATTTTCGACAGATGGAATTTTAGATTTAATAGTTGCTTATTATAATGATATATATGAAAACTTGAAATTTCGAAAACTATTTGAAATTAATTTTTTAAATTCAATAATAATTTCATTAAGAATAAACAAATATTGTCACTGCCAAATTGGTTCTGAAATATTTGATTCGACATTTTCATCTAGACACCAAAAAAGTTCATATATTCTAGCTAAATTTGCATCTGAAGATAATAGTATTGATATTTATTTAGGTTAAATTCAATTCTTTTTTGTTCATAAAATAAGTACAAATAGAATAAATATGAAAAATCATTATTTGACATATGTTTGTTAATACAAGAAAATCAAGAATCGATTCTATTTCAGTATAAATGAAGAACAAATGTGTAATGTTGAATTATGGGATACTGAATTTTATCCTAAAAGCTGAAATTGTATTATTCCAATTTATCATATTCTTAGACGATTTGTACTAGTTAGATATAAAATTTCAGATTATAAAAATACTAAAAAGTATTTGGCAGTAAATTCAATAAATAGAAAATATAATTTATGTTAAAAATTATTTTTTTTATTTTATTTTGAAATAATTAGAATTATATAATTTTATTAAAATTTCCATAAATATATAATAAATCAGAAATAAATGATAAATCAGAAATTTTGCATTAAAATTATCTGAATTCAGTAATTTTTTTTTCAAAATGATAAAGATTTTATTAAATTTTCTAAATTTTGACTAAAATTTATTAACGGTCAAATTTAAAATAAATTTTTGCAAAAAAAGTATATTTCTGAAATTAACATTTTAACAGTAAAACAGTATTAAAATTATACTTGCACGCTAAATTATTTTGGAATCCTAAAATTGCAATTTTGAGGAAAAAAGTCAAAATAGTTTTTCATAGAAAACAAAATTATTTTACTTAAAACCCGAAATTTTTTGACTACCTAAATTTATTCTTTGATTGAAGATACACATAACTGGGTATTTTTTTTACTTCCATATATAGAATGGATTCTGCATAAATTTCAAAAAATCGAAATATCTCAAAAATCCAAAATCAATTTTGGGGAACATATATAATCAAAATATTGTATAAATTTTAATACGAATTTGGAAATTTTAAATTTTGGTTGAAATTAAAATTTAAATTTCTGAATTTTGGTTAAAATTTATTAACGATCGAATTTAAGATAAATTTTTACAAAAAGAATATATTTTTGAAATTAACATTTTGGCAGTAAAACAGTATCAAAATATTGTATTAAATTTCAGTATGAATTCGGAAATTCTGAATTTTGATCAAAATTTAAAAATTATTTTAAAATTTTCTAAAATTTTTAAAAACTGATTTTTTTTTAATAATCAGTTGAAAGTTAACTGAATTTTGATATTGTTGATTTACCTTATTTCACTTACAATATTGTGAATGAAATATACTTATTTTATATATAATTCTTAAATGTTTAATAATCGGTAAGAAATAAGAATTCTTTTAATAAATTTCAAATTTTTACCAAATTTTATTAATAAACTAAAATATCATATTTTTGAAATGGATAAGTTAAATTTAAGCAGAATTGTTCTGAAATTCTATATTTCTGAAATGTCCATTTTGACAACAAAATAGTGTATCAAAATATTATATCAAATTTCAGTACAAATTTAAAAATTTCAAATTTTGATTGAAATTTAAAAATTAACTTTAAGTTAAGTTTTGACCAAAATTTGGAATTTCTGAATTTTGATTAAAATTTATTAATGACTAAATTTAGGCTGATTTTTTTTGACAATTAGCCAAAAGCCGACTGAATTTTGATATTACCGATTTGCCTTATTTTGATTAGTATTAGCGTGCAAATATAATTGAAAGTTAACCTTTATATGAAAAAAAAAAGTATTTTAATATAGTATTTATTTTTTTTAATACTATTTTTAATTTTATTAAAATTAACAAAAAATAAAATAATAAAAATAATTTTTTGAATGTTGTAATAATTTAATTTTTTTATTTTTTATATTTTGTTTAAAATAATATAAATACGACATTGCTAAATCACACCAGTAGTGTTCAACACCAGTGATTTTTCAACCAATAAAAATAAAACACATGATTAAATAAATAGGCATATGATAACAAGATGATTGGAAACTATCCACGTGAAAGTCTATGTGACAAATATTAGCATTGTGACAAACACTGGTCGAAAATTTATAAAAACTACACCTATTGGGTACCAGATAGGTGTAGTTTTTATAAATTTTCGACCAGTGAAATATGGTTTCTGCGTGTAAAAAAATTCTAAGTCCCTAGAATATCTAATAAAAATTGATATTCGAAGGGTGTAACATACAGTGATAAATACACTACCCATGAAAAACCCTAACCCTAACCCCTGCTGCACGAGGTATGGTGCTCAACACCACTGGTGTGATATAGAGTTTTCGTATAAATATTTTTTAATATTTAAAATATAATATAAATAAATTTTTGATATTTTTCAATTTTATTTAATTTTGTATAACATTATTTATAAAATTATTAAAGTATAAGAAAAATTCTTTTATAGTTTGTTACAATACTAAATAATTAATAAAATAAATAAATAATTTTTAATATATATATTTGTTACATAATCCAAATTGAATTTAGTCTGAAATATTATATTTTATTGAAATAAAATAATTATTTTAAAACTATAAATAATAAAAAACCTTATATCAAAAAATTTGCCAATCAGAAATTGTAACCTTTGAGACAGTATATAAATTTTTGTCCAATTATTCTACTAAGATAATATATTAAATATTAATTTGATTATTGATGACATATACACATTAGTATGCATTTTTTGTATAAACCCCTTCCAAAGAATATCACTATATTTTTTCACAATAGAGCCATTAGCTACTAGATAACATAGATTAAATATAAATTCTAATTCTAATCGAATCCGTGTATTACGTTACTAACATTTGTATCCTGCATCGATCCATAGTCGACGTAAGCCATAAGGGTCGTCGCAAAAAAAGTCTCGCGCCGAATTAGATTGTATTTATCTCTTCCATCCCTTTATTTATTTAAACTGTTACAATTATCTGTTTATTGTTTTGTATTCCTATCTACTGTTTTATTAAACCCTTAAAAAAACGCCTGTTGTGAATTAAAATTTTTTATTTATTTGGTTAAATATCAATAAAACACATCGCATCTTTCAATGTTATTCGTTCTTTCAATTCTTTGAATTCTTTGACGAGATTAAACTAACTGAAAACTAAATGGAAGAGATGTCTCAACAAGATAAAGCCGCAGCCTTCGTGGACTGGGTATTTAAAAGTTCAAAATATTTTACATTTTAGCTTCAAAGAAGTGGCTCAAACTGCCCCCTTTCGCATTCAAATATATTTAGGTGAATACCTTTGATAAGATCTCTCGCCCTGTCAATACTATACATGATCTTATCGATGGCGTTGTTTTGATCGAGATTTTGTGCATCATGTAAGATTATTATTTACAAGGGTTGGCAATTTTTTTGTTCATATAATAAATATAATAAAGATATCTTTCGATATTCCTTTTGATATTTTTTTGATTTTTTTTTGATATTCATATTTTGGTTGATCAACAGTGATCCTAAATGGTTCAAGATGGCGAACGACGTCCCTCGTGAAAATAATTGGGTTCAAATATTTAATAAACTCAAACGGTTATATCCCTTTATCAAAAAATATTATGAAGATGTTCTCGGACTATCTTTTAATAACGTCGAAAGTCCTAATCTGAATTCTATTGCAAAAGACGGAGACATCAATGAGACTTTAAAACTTTGTTCGCTAGTCCTTACTTTGGCTGTTCAATCTTCTCAGAATGAAGTTTACATTGAGAAAATTTTATCTCTTGGTCAAAAATCACAAAAAGGATTAATGGAATCAATTGAAAAGGTTCGTTCTTAATTATGATTTCCAACATTTATTTATTAATTTATGTACATTATTCGTTGTTTTCACACGCATCTTGATATCTTAATAGGTGATGAAACGATTAGGAGAATCCACTGTCCAGCTTAGTCAACAACCATTGGAAATTGTCTCGTAAATATTTCATATTAATATTTTATACAAAACAATTTTTTATATACCTTTTTTTTTGTTTAATTTCTTTATTGGTTGTAATTTTTAGTGATGATGAATTAAAAAGACTCGCAACTGAACATAGAAAACTTATTTCTGAGAAAGAAGCACTTGAAAAAGCACATCAAGTTTTAATAGATGAGCATACCAAATTGCGTGGTCAATGTGTATGTAATATATGTAATATTAGCTAGTTGTTATACTTAGATTTGGTTATTTTCTGATTACTATACAAAAAAAAAAATCTAAAAAATTTTACAAAATTACAAATTTACAAATTTATATAGGATGATTTACAAGCAGAGATTGAAGAATTAAGTCAAAAACTTAGAGACTCGGAATTAACTGTTTCTCAATCGACTCAAAGCGGTAAATCTGACTTCTATATGCGAAATGAAATCGACAATCTTCGCCATGAACTGCAAGTAGCATTTTAATTTTAATTTTTTTTTTGTAATTATATTTATTTCAGAAATTTAATATAAAATTTTTTTCGAAAATAATAATAATAGGTCTCGTAGCGAGACTAAACGTCATGAAACGGGATTATTAATCGAAAAGCAAAACGTTTTGATAAGTGAACTTACCAAAAAGGTATTTTTTTTAAAAAATATATATATATATATATATTGTTTCGATCATTTCTGATAATTCCTGATGATCTTGATATTTCCCTTTCTTTTAGGTCGAAGTTCTTCAAGAGCAAGCTGACGAAGCTTCAAGATTAAAAGACCAGTTAGATGAGTACAGACATGCTGCAGAAAAATTGAAAAAAACTGAAAACGTAATCGAAAAATACAAAAAGAAGTTGGAAGAAGGAGCAGACGTGC
Organism: Diversispora epigaea; assembly: GCA_003547095.1. Taxonomy (NCBI): domain Eukaryota; kingdom Fungi; phylum Glomeromycota; class Glomeromycetes; order Diversisporales; family Diversisporaceae; genus Diversispora; species Diversispora epigaea. The sequence goes on along the minus strand of PQFF01000293.1, from coordinate 145,557 downwards.
GAAGATCTCTTAAGGTATTTATAAATTAAAGATTTTTTTTGGTAAATTTGAATTTGATCGATTCTGACTAAACCTTGTTTTTTTTTTTAAGACACTTGAACAAGAAAACCGTAATCTTATCGAAAAAAATCAAGAAATAGAAGAGGAATACCTTAAAATGTCAGGATATAGAAATTTGATTGAAAATTATAAACAACAAATTGATGATCTTCAAACGGAGAAAGCTGAACTTTTAAATGCAAAAAATAAAATCGAATATGAAGATAATAAATTGCGAGCAAAATTAGATCAATATGAAAATTCACAATCTAGGGATGCGGAAACCATACGTTTATTAGAAGAACGGTTGCTTGAATTAAAATTGAGTGAAGGTATGTGCTGTGGTTTAGACATTTTTTTTTTTGAAAAATTTCTTTAGAATCGGTTTATCATTTTTATCATTTATTATTATAGGAGGATTAGGAAGAGGTGAACGTAGAATAGATGAAGATGAAGAAAAGGGTGATGCAGATGAAATAGATCAATCTATTGGTGATAGTGAACTTTCAGATGCTTTGAAAGGCACTACAATGACTAGCCTGAAATTAAAAGTGAATGAACTTGAGCGAGAATTAACCAGATATCGTGAAGGTAAACCAGCGGATGGAGATGATGCGCAATTATTAGTATTACAACATATGCTTGAAGATGCTAATCGTATTAAGAATAAATTTGAAAAGGTAATTTATATTTTCCCTTAAATTTGGGCATATAAATGTTATTATATTATTCATTCAATTTTTCTTTAATTTCTATTATTATTATTACTATTATTATTATTATTATTATTATTATTATTATTATTATTATTATTAGGATTATGTTAAAGTTCAACAAGAAAAATTAGTATTGGAAAACCAACTTACACAATTACAAAACGGCAATACTGCAAATGGGTTAGTTTTTTTTGATATAATATTATGATTTTTATGAATATTTCATTGACATATTTATCTTTATTTTAATTTTCTAATACAGCGTCGATAAATATGAAAACAAAAAGAATATTGACAAGGAACAAGAATTGTCTGATATCAAACGAAAACTTATTGATGCTCAGATAAAACTTGAACGAACCGAAAAAGAAATGAACGAAATGAAATCAGATTGTAGGTGTAGTAGTTTATTTAAGCGACGTTTTATATGTCTTTTTATTTGTAATTCAAAAAAGAAGAAGAATAAGTTACAATGATATATTATAAAACATTATCGGATTACTATAGTTTATTTAAATAATCAACTGGGACTTTGCATCATAATAATTCTACAATAATACAATAAATTATTAGCTATTCAATAATAAATGGCAAAATTAGAATTTCATTATTATATATATATATTATTTTTTTTACTACAGCAACGATCGATGCTAGGATCAAAGATTTGGAGGCAGAGAAAGAGGTCTTAAAGAATCAAAATGAGTATGTTTCAAAAAAAATAATTGATCTATCTTATTATTTTTTATTATTTTATAAAGTTTATATGTAATATTGACAAATTGTATTTCTATTAGAGAATTAACTTCTCTCATCGAGCGTCTAAAAGGTGAAAACGAAGAAGATCCCAATAGTCAAATTATTCAACTTCATAGGCAAAATACGGATAAAAATAAGAAAATAGAAAATCTCAAACAATTGATCACAGGTCAACATGAGATTATTGAAAACTATAAAAGTCGTGATCTTGAAGTCCAAGCTGAAAGACAGGCTCATACCGAAGAAGTCGCACGTCATGAAGTAAGAATGAATCGAAAAATTTTTTCACCTTATTAACAAGATAATCATATTTGTTTCGTTTCCCTTTAATAACTTATTTATGTTTTTTTTTAAATGTATTTAAATTAATAGCAATATAATAAGGAACTGAGAGATCAATTAAGTAAAGAATTTAGTCTAATAGTTAGTTCCTGGTTCAACTTGGGACGACGCGTTCAAGGTGATAACGTGTTTTTGCAACGTAATCAAACGCGTTCATCTTTCCTTCATCAACAACGACAGATTTTGGATACACAGGTAAAAATAATAATAATTTTATAATTCATTTATATATTGTAAACCAATCACACTTGATCACGAATTTTAAAAATATGATTTATGCACGATTAATTAATTCAGCTTAAGCGGCGGTGACTAGATGCGCTTGAATTGCTGGAACTTATAGCAAAGGCCCATTGATTATTCACGAAAATCTCAAGCATTTGGCGCAACCAAAATAGTTACTTCATATGAACTTTGGGGCATAAACGATAAATAATAAGTTATTACTTCCGTTCAAGGGAAACGGTAGACAATCTGTATGCGTGTCAAACAGGAGATCATTATTTTATATATGTTAGTAGATTCTTTAATTTTAATTTTATTTTACTTTATATCAAATTTCATTTTTTTCGTTTCTGCGTCCTTTGCTTTTGGTTGCTGCTCAGAAAATTTTGCTAGCGGTTTCCAAGCATTTCAATTATTGTTAATTTAATTAATTTAGTTAATTCAATTAATTTCAATTGTTTTCAATTAATTCAATTTTTTCAATTATTATTATTTTTTTTCAATTATTTAAATATTTAAATATTTATGGTTAATTTAAATTACCTCCATCGATTTTTTTTTTTTACACAATTCTTTTATTAATGTTTTTCTTTTTATTTTATTTCGTTGAGGGGTTTATGTATAATGTATAAATTGTATTTTGGTTCATAGGAACTTATTTTATATATACGTATATATGTTTTTTTCGTACATAACACAGAAATCTTAAATATTCTTTGTCCCAAAAATTTAAATTAGTAATGAAGTCTTTCTTTTTGCATGTTAGAGTTATTTAATTTTACTTGGACAAGTTGAATTGTACTTTATTGGGCTGAATAATGAAATCCGAAAGGGGTTGTTCAATTAAAGAATTGAGTGTGTGGTATGAAATTCCTGCACGAAGATGCAATCAAAATAGCAGATACAAATTAATCTACAATAGTAAATGAGGATAGATATTGTCTAAATAAATAAATGGGTGATTTTTTAATCTCGATCTATTTTTAAATAATGAATCCATATATGTATGCATTATGTTTTTAGCAAACAATTGTACTAAATGTGTCAAATGGCTGCAATTTGGAGAGCACATGTTCAAATTATTTATAATTTGATCCTTAGATCGGTTAAATATATTTCCGAAAAGATATTCAGAATAATTTATTGAGAATTTTTTTGAAATTTCAAAATAAATTAAATTAATTACTTTATGCCAGAAAATAATAATCATTTGCCTAGAAAATATATTAAAGTAAATCTAAACCAAGAATATACAATTCCAAGAGCACAATATACAGATGTGACTAATAAAGGTAAAAATTCATATTCATTTTTAAAAACTATCTGATGAAGAACTCCACAAAAAAATTGTAAAACTACAAATCCACAAACATAAATGTTTTCTGCTAAATAAATAAACATAGAGATCTTACTTTTTGGAGTGGGATAAAATTTAATTTTACTATAAAAAACAAAAAAAAAATATATATAATGGTTAATTAAAATTAATTAAAAATAAATTGAAAATAAATTAAATAAATAAATTGAAAATAATATTTTTGAGTTTTTACTTTGGAACATAAAGTGATAACCCTAAATAGGTAAAAATTATCCACAAAGCACATAGAGACATTTTGATTATAGATTCTGTTGCTCTGAAAAGTAAAGGGAATAATGAAAATAATCCGGAAGTGGATAAAATCATAAAAGCCCGAAAATGTTCAAGACTTTCAGTTGCGATCAACCTATTAATCATATAATAGTAAAGTTATAATTATATATTATGAATATAAATAAATATAAATAAATAAATAAATAAATAAATAAATATATATATATATATATAAATGATTAAAACAAATACCCGAAAGGAACCATGACCATTAATATGGCCTTTTCGTGTACATGCCATCCAAAAAGAAATGAAGAATAACCACAAGATATTAATGACCCAATGAAATTTTTGAAATTCGGATATTTCCACAATTTAACAAGAGAAGCCTAACGATATATAATTATAATATAACATTTATAAAATGTTAATCAAGATCATCTCAAAAATTTTAAAGATTAAGTAAATACTTGCAGCTTGGAAGACCAACGTGATAATGAAAGTATGATTTGCTTGAATTTGAGGTAAGATTGCATAATTAGAGTCACCAACTAACCCTCTGGTAATGGAAGATAATGCCAATTCATTTAATCCGCCTCCTAATTTCTTAGAGACTAAAAAGGGGGGGGATGATTTTTATTAATATTATTTATGTGAAGGCATGAATTTTTGTTTAAAGAAATTTTAATAATACACACCAACTATTAAACCTCGATCAACAAATGAATATAAAGACCAGAAATTCGGTGCCCAATAAGCGTGACAAAGGCCTCTTTTGAAAGGAAAAAGGCGTGATAGAACTTGCCAAATTTGACCCATATAAATAAAAGGTCCAAATGAAAGAGAAAAGATCAAAATAACGGTAATTCCAAGGACGAAAAAATTGACGAAACAAAATTTTGCTTTTTCTAAAAAAATAAAAGATATCTTTGTAAATAAAAACCGAATGTTTTTAATGTTAAATAATAATAATTATTATAAAATTGTTCACCAGATCCTCCGGTCTTCTGGAAACAATAATGTCTCAACAAATATACAAAATAAGCAGGGGAAAGATAAAGAAATATGTGCTTGAAATTCAACAAAATAGCGAACATGAGTCCACATAAAAAGTCGTTGCCCTTCAATAATATTAATAATTTATAAATAATTATTAAAATTTATTAAAATTTATTAAAATTTAAAAATAATTTAATAAAAAATTTATTAAAATTTAAAAATAATTTAATTAAAAATTCATTGATAATTTAATAATTTAATGATGATGAAAAGTTGTTAATTTACCTCTTTAGCATATGCTATTGATAGCAATAATAGACCAAAAAGAAATCCATTATATTGAAAATGAACATGTATTTGTTGCTGATGTCAAGGAACAAAAAAGAGTCTCAAGGTAATTTATCATTCTTGTGATTAATCAATCTTGTAGGTCATATAAGAAAAACTTGTGAAAATTAAAGGATATGATCAACCATTAAAAGACCAGGATTTAAAAATATCATGATGAAAATAATGTTTCCAATTTTTTCATTTCCCGAAAGCGTCAAAATTCTAACAAAAAAAAAAAAAAAAAAATTAAAAAAATCATACTTTAATATGTCTGTATATAATAAATAAATTGATACTTTACCTTTTCAATGCGTAAAATAAGAACAAGTCACCAATAACCACGGTCATACGTTGAAAATAAATTGTTTTTTCACTTGCATAATGGAGATTATCTACTTTAAGCATTTCTTCATCTGCAAATGGAGCGAATTGAGATAATAACCACTCAAACCAAGCGAAGAATGGTGGATAATCTAGAGTCCATTCGCTTGTACTCTCATAATACCATTTGGATATGGGTAAACTGTGTGTAATAGCAAGCCAATTTCTATGTACTTCAAAATCAGTTGAACGACTTTAAGAAAAATAAGGGATAATAATAAGGGGAGTTAGTAATAAGGATTAGTATTATAAGATTGTTAATTAATAAATTTATATATAAAAAAGTTACTTACTATGCAGGAAAAAGTAGCAGCTTTACGAAAGTGCTAAAAATCAATACATCTTTAAACATCTTTTTAGAGTTAAAGTTTTTTAATCGAAATTTATTTTTTAAACTGATCTTGTACAACTATGTACAAAACTTCCACATTTTATTTTTAACAAATNAAAAAAAAAAAAAAAAAAAAAAATTAAAAAAATCATACTTTAATATGTCTGTATATAATAAATAAATTGATACTTTACCTTTTCAATGCGTAAAATAAGAACAAGTCACCAATAACCACGGTCATACGTTGAAAATAAATTGTTTTTTCACTTGCATAATGGAGATTATCTACTTTAAGCATTTCTTCATCTGCAAATGGAGCGAATTGAGATAATAACCACTCAAACCAAGCGAAGAATGGTGGATAATCTAGAGTCCATTCGCTTGTACTCTCATAATACCATTTGGATATGGGTAAACTGTGTGTAATAGCAAGCCAATTTCTATGTACTTCAAAATCAGTTGAACGACTTTAAGAAAAATAAGGGATAATAATAAGGGGAGTTAGTAATAAGGATTAGTATTATAAGATTGTTAATTAATAAATTTATATATAAAAAAGTTACTTACTATGCAGGAAAAAGTAGCAGCTTTACGAAAGTGCTAAAAATCAATACATCTTTAAACATCTTTTTAGAGTTAAAGTTTTTTAATCGAAATTTATTTTTTAAACTGATCTTGTACAACTATGTACAAAACTTCCACATTTTATTTTTAACAAATTTATTCTGTCCATGTCTATATTTGTCAATACATTTTGGATATAATAATTACTTATAAATTCGATTTTTAAAATAATAATTATTACAATAATACTGTATTTATTAAATGATAAGTCATCGGATTTCCTTCTGAGTTTCTATCTATATATGCAGCGATACAGAAATCCATTAAAGTCGTTTTACTGTTATTCGCTCCTAATAAAGTATTAATTAGGTCTTTGAACTTTTGACAAACTTCTATGTTTTCTTTAACCCTATAAATTAGAGATAAATTAGAGATAAATTAGGTTAATAAATTAAAAAAATTAATAATATAAAAGTTGAATAATAATTTGAAATTCAAACGTACTTTTGTGGTTCTATTTTTCTTAAAAAACAAATCGCATGTTTTCCGTTAACAAGTACAGGTATAGTTGCATCACCTTTTTCATCTTCAATCAATAACCAAAAATCATAAATATATTTAACACACTTAAAACATGTTGGACATTTATTAAATTTGATCTCCGGTTTATGTTCAAAAAATCTAAAGAAAGAACAGAAAGAATCTTTTAATAATAAAATTATAACCATATCAATATCCTTACAAAGAACTTACATCTTATCACATTTACGGCAATATGGCTTTATGAATTCTTGATAATTTAAAGGGTAAAACTGAATAATTCTGCCACGTGTTCGGTATTTGTAAATATCCTCCTAAACAGATAAATAAATAGCAATAAATAAATAACAATAAATAAATAATAATAAATAAATAACAATAAATAAATAACAATAAAATAGTAACTAACCTTCTTTTTTAGGATCTCGGTTATTGATTTAATATCAATCTGACAATTAACAACTTCTAATAACAAGATATGAAAATATGAAAATATGATCATTATTGTTATTTGCAATTTTACAAAAAGATAATTGTTTTACTTACTTGTGATTATTATTTCTTTATGTTCCAAAGGTAATGAATCTTTTTTTGAAAATGAAACTAAATTATTTTGTGAAGATTTAGCTTGAACTTCCAAATGATTTTCTATATAATGTTTTTTTCGTCTGTAAAAAAAATTTTAACAATTAATTTTTGAACTTATAAAAACTTTGATAATAGAAATTTGATAAAATATTCACTTTTTTAATTCAATCACATCAGGATTTAAAGAATCCAATTCACTTATTTTAACTCTCCTGGTATCTGGATCTCCATGTATAATGGCTTGGAACATTTGATAATTATTAAATTTAGTACGGACATTTTGCAACATAACTATCGCACCAACTTGAAGATTTCTTCCTTCAAGTCGATTTTCATCCCACAAAGATACTTGAAGTATTTGTTTCCCGCTTAGACCGTTAGGTGGATCCCAATCCATCGTTTTCGTATTAAGATATTCGTTCTCTGTATAATCTGTTATAAATAATTCCGTTGTAATATCGGTATTTCGTGCATGTAATATCTGTTTAATTATAAAAATATTATAAAAATATCATTCATTCAATTTCATAACGTGATCAACTTTGTAATCAACTAAACTTGACAATGTAATATGATTATAATAACTTACTTCACCAACTAAATCGCAAAAAACGTTTATCTCTAGTTCATTTATCTTAAGCTGTTTACGAATTTTTTGATGAGAAATATGGGGAATCTCGGATAATTTCCACCATTTTCGCAAACATTCTGCGAATGTTATTATTGCTTTGCCTTTAGCTTTCATTATAGAAGGAAGAATTTTCTCTTCTAATTTATCTTTGAATACTACGCATGTTGAATCATTTTTATAAGCAATGAGTTGTTGAGAATCTTGAAATTTATCAACCTTTAATAAATGCAAAATAAAAATATTTTTAATGTTTTTTTTTTTTTTTTTTTAAAAAAAAAGGAAAA
>PQFF01000293.1:115019-136791 GCA_003547095.1 Diversispora epigaea | reverse complement strand
ATTTTTTTTTTTTTTTTTTTTTAAAAAAAAAGGCAAATAAAATTTTTTTTAAGATATTAAAATAAATACTTTAAATTTCATTCCAACAAGTATGGAACCTGATTGTTCTACGTCCGGTAAATCTTCGCGTCGAGTTCGAAATAAAATGACTGATAATCCCTTTGACAAAGAATGATCACTTAACACAAAAGAGCAATACCAATCACCTAGAAAAGAAAGTTATGAAAAAAATAATAATTTATTTTCAGTAATATAAAAGTCCCTAAGAAGATTGTATGCCAATACTTATTATAAATAATATTACTTGAGCCATTGCATTTTCTTTTCGCTTTAAACGACTTTATCACACCAATCACATTGATGGCATTTCCGGGAACAGCATTCGCAAGTGAAGTATATCCTTCAATAGGTTTCTGGCCAAGGAGTTAATATATTACGGCAAATTGCAATTATATAATATTGAATATCGTAATTACAATATTGAAATCGTAATAATGACATAAATATTTATTAAAGACAATCACCAGCTCTTTCTCTTCGTTTTTATTATTCATATTTTTATGGTTTTTTTTTATGTATGTACACTGCTAAATAAAGTTAGAACAAAAAAATAATTTTATCAAAAACTACTATGACCAATCAATCACATTTTATTGTTGATTATCATCATAACAGATAAATTATGGAAAATCGTCCAAGTTCCAAAACTCCAATAAATAAAATTAATAGATTTGAAGATTTGTTAGCAACATTTCCAACCTCTTCAACATTTCATGAACCAACTTTAAATATATCATTAAACAAAACAGAATCCAATTTCCAGCAATGTAATACATCGACATATCATCATTTACCCACCCCTTCAGCATTAGATCACCAACCCACGATGACAATATCTCAACAAACAACATCAAATTTCACGAATGAAGATTTATCAGATACCATGACGGTAAAACATGAACAACTTGAGAAGCTTGGTAAGTAAAATTAATAATAATAATAATAATAATAATAATAATAATAATAATAATAATAATAATAATAATAGTATTTAATAAAAAATAATGAAAATTAAAAATTTTTTTTTCTAAAAAAATTAGCAAATTCCGAGAAAATTAGGGAATTCCTAAAGGATGATACATTAAGGGAAATCATGTATAATATTGATAAAGCAGCAAGAGGTCCAGAGGTTGACAATATATTGGATGCTACAAGACGTAACGATGAAATGTTCTTTAATTTCACCGAAGAGATTTTGAATCTTGTCCTACCTCAGGATTCCGATTTCTAATGTGTTATTGTTACACTGATCGATTGCATACGTCATACCGAAGATAGTATATAAATCACGAAGTAAAAATATACGGAATCATTAAAAAACATAAATAAGAATAATGACTATAGCATAGTTAAAAATCCATTTATTGGTTATTGATTAACCACTAAAATTATGCAAAATCCTGATCTCACGTGACAAATTTAACGTACAGAAAATTCGAAAATTATTTTTTTTTAATCGTTCGAAACTTTTTATCGTTCGAAATTATTTTATTTTTATTGTTTTTATAATATTTTATATGTTAATAGAAAGTATTCATATTACAAGTAAATTCTAATAAAAATAATTATTATAGTAAATATTTATTAAATAATTAATAATAATAATAAATTTATTAAATAATACCTGCAATTTTATCTGCCAATTCTTTATCAATGTCATTATTTTCTTTAATAATTTCTGCTTGATCAAGTGAATTATCATCTTCAGAAGATAAAATATGCATTTGATCAAATTCATTTTCAATGTCAATATTCATTTTTAACCGCTCATTGAATGAATGACTCAACTCATCAATAGATGCTGAAAGATATTCAAAACAATATTGACATTTAAGTCCAATTCTATCAAAACATTCCTCATGATATGCATGCCCACAGATAAGCACAATACCATTTGTATTGAAAATAAAATCACAATTCTCATAATCACAAAATTGGTTCTGATTTGGTAAATGAGAAGAATGATAACCTAATGGTATTGCTCCAAAAGAAAATCTTTTAGAAAGTGGTGGAAAATAATAATATGGTTTTTTTATTCTTGCACCTTCCATTTTTCTTTCAGCTTTTCCACAATTAATCCAAAGTTTTTCAAAAAATTGCAAAAGAAATATAGCAGTCCGTTTTGCCATTAAATCCAGGTTTTTTTTTGTATAAGGATATGAACGTTTGGGAGCAAATGATTGTGCAAATTGATTATCATTTCTATGATAATCAATAAACATTGCGTCACGCCTTAGCCATTCCCCACATGTAACTTTTCCAGATGTATGTCTGCGAACTAAACTGTGAAAATTTTCTACTGGATATTCATCAAACATTCTTAAATTATTTCTAAGAGTATTGATAATAGGATGTTGAATAAAAGTCCAGTATTGAATATCAGATATCAAAGCAAGCATTATTTTATCATAATTTTTTCGTCCAAATCTTCTCATTACTGTCCACAATCGAAATATTGTCTCAATATATTGATCAAAATTGTTTCCCCGAAATAAAATAGTATAAATATCCAATGTAGCTGGTATTAAATTATCCAATAAATCCACAAATGTACAATATCCAAGATCTTTTGAATATTTAAATCGTGCAAAAATATAAGATTTTATAGTACTCCAACCTGCATATGCTAAATAAAGTAAAAGGTTGATACGCCAAGGTTTTGGTTTTGCTGCTAAATTTTTTTTTTTTCCAAATACTTCTTTATATAATTCATTAAAGAATGGATGAAAAGTTAAAAAACAACTTTCTCGAGTATTAAGTGAGACATGTAAAGGTCCAAGAATTGGAACCAAACTTAATACTTCTTTTGGAATGGAACATTGATTTCCATATTTGAGTTTTTGTACAATTGCTCTTCGGATATAAAGTTGTCCCGGAAAATCAGCAGGAATAGGTATTATGTAATTCATTAAATATGATTGCATCTCAGATAATCTTTGGCATAAATTTATTATGTTAAATAATAATGAATATAATTATTATTAATAAATTATATAAAGCATTTACCTGAACACTTTAATTAATACTTTTATATAATCATTCATATTTTTTAAATCTGATGGTATAAAATCTACAAGTTTTGTTGTATCAAATCTTCGAACATGTTTTTCAGATAAATCTGCATCATAGCAATGAACAACTAAAGTTTCTACTAGATCAAATTCATTTAATGTTGTAACATCTTTTATTGAAATCCAATTGAATTTTTGTGCATTGTAACTGTTTGAAAATCCTGTCATATATTGAAAATTAAGTGCTTGTTTAAGTAAATTGGCATCAATACCATTTGGATTATGAAAAGTAGATGATAATAGAATTGGTAAAATATTATTTGTATTAAGTAAAATAGTTGCCATATGTGAAATTCGATTAATAGAAGTTACACTTGGAATGCGAGATTCATGTAAGTCATGATAATCATCTATGTTGAGAATTAAAAGTTTCTGTTGCTAAAATTTTATTAATTTAATATTAAAATAAATAAATATAAAATAAATTATAAAAAATAATAAAAATTTCTAACATTATCTGAAATATATTCTTGAATTGTTTGTTCATAAACATTTACTATTTGTTTTTTATTATTGTAAACAGTTTGATAGGTTGCACTCAAACCCATATTTGAAAGAGTATTAATGCCAACAGTTGATGTGCCAGTGCCGGCCATATAAAGTCCAATAACATTTTTTGTTCCACTAACTTGTTTGTTTCGTAATGCTGCCATTTGATAACAAAGTAACATAACCTTTTGTTTTAAAGATTCTTTCGTTTTTCACCCTTTTGCATTAGGATTCATAGATTGATAAATAAGATTGAAGAAGTCACGAAGATTTGGATCTCGGTTTTCAATTAAAGTTACAAATTCATCTGCATCTAAAACTGGTTTGTTTCCTTCACGATGTTGATAATTATATAAAACTGTAGTGAGACGTTGGATTTTATCATTGAAATATTTTATGAAAGTATTGTTATCTATTTATAAATTATAAATATTAATAGATGTATTAATTTATTATAGATAATTATAAATTGTTAAAAATTTATTACCTGGAGACATTGGTTTCATTGCAATTTCCAATTGACCTTTTAATTCTTGAATTTCGATCTTTAACTCTTCAACTGATTTTGAGTTATTAACCAACCTTTGATATTCTTCCAAACTCACAGTTATTCGTTTTTTTTGATTATTTGGTTGATATGTCAAGTCACGTTCAATACTTCTTTTTTTATTGTTATTCTTATATTTTTTATAATTATTATGCTCAACAATTGCGCAATAACATCTGTTACAAAANCTTTAATTTCCGGACAATGTATCTCATACGCTATTCCCGTTAAAGCCTTTTCTAGTGCATAGTTGCTAATATTCCGGTATCGTTCTTCGGGTTTTTCTAAATTGCAGGCAGCACATTGGCCAAAAAGTTTTTTTTTCATTTTTATATATAAAAAATGTGGATTACCGGGATTCGACAACAAAAATATATCAAACGCGTCTCAAATAATAAAGAAACAATGTTTTTTTCATTTGATTGTAAATCCTTACCATGTGTTATTTATGGGTGATGTATTTTTTGATATGTGATAATATAAATAAATAAAGTACTCTGTGTAACAATATAAATGAATTTTAGCCATGCTAATGACTATAATGACTCTAAATTTTATTTAAAAAATCACATGTTACCAATTTTTTTTTTGTTGAAAAAGTTAGAAAAAAAAATTAGAACTATATACATTATTCAAATTATTAAAATAATAATAAATTGATTTGGGACTATAGGAATTTGGGTAACATGTATAACTATTAGAAAAGTTATAAGGAAATGTAAGAAGTTCTTCTTTGCCCTTATGAAGAATTGCAAAGTCATCTTTAATAAGGTTCAAGTTTTTTCCTTGTAAAAAATTTTCAAGTTGACTTGTATTAAATTTTTTCACAACTTTGAACAAGTTTAATATATACATTATAAATGTTATCAAAACTAATTTAACCTTGACTCAACTCTTAAAATTTCAATTTTCAATTGTGTCTGACTCAATTAATTGTGTCAATCACTAGTAAAAATCAAAATTTGCCTTGACTTAACTTCAATTTTTTTTAATTTCAATTGTGTCTGACTTAATTCAATAGTTTTGATGACATATATAATATACACGTTACCCAAATTATTTTTCAAAATTCAAAATTTCAAATTATTTTATTATATCAAAAATAATTTGAACAATATGTATAGTTCAACAATATTACTGAATTGGACATTCAAGTAGAATTGTTTATTCTCAAGTTATTAGGTAGATGTTCTTATATAACTACTTTATATATAAAAAATTTTATTAATTTGATAACTTTTGAATGGATTTTATATAAAAATCTAAAAGAATTTTATATAAAGTTTAATTATATTTAACTGTAAAATTTTTTATTATAATATTTGTTGTGAATTATTTTTTTCTTAACAATCTATATAAAATTTATTAAATTTATTAAAAATATTATTATTATTTTTTAGATTATCAAAAATTATAAAACAAAAATATTAAATTTTGAAATAACATATATAATTAAAAAAGAGGAAACTATATTAAATTTATATAAATAAATATATTTATTTATGGATTATAATATTATTAAATATATCTGTTGTAATTATTTACAAGAGTTATAACTAAAACTAATTATGTTATAAGGAAAATTTAATTGTACCATATGTTATAATTAATTATAACACTTTTTTTGAATTATAACAAATATTATTAATTATGATATTATACATGTTGTTAAAATTATTAAATTAAGTCAGATTTAAAACTATAATGTAAAAATCATATTTGTCATCTATTATTTGTCACTAATAAATTCCTATATGCCAAAACTCAGGTGTATTAAAAAACAAAACACTTATTTTAATGCAATTATATAAACAATTAAATTTCAGTAATTAAATCAAAAGTTTTTTATTTTTGATAACATGTATATATTATACATATTATTAAAACTATTGAATTGAGTTAAATACAATTAAAATTTAAAAATTTGAAATTGGATTATGTAAAAAATTAATGTAATTGCTACAATTAATGTAATTAAATTTTAATAATCAACAATATGTATAATATGTACAATATAATTACAAAAGTAAAATATTTAGATAAATATATTTTTGATATTTTTAATTATTAATTATTATGTATTTCATTATTTGAAGTATAGTAAAGATCTTATTTTCAGGTATACTAGAGTTTTTAATAAAATTTATTTGTCTGTTTATTCATATAACTTCATGTGACAAATAATTAAATATAAGTTATGAAATTAAATATACTAGAGAACTTTTTAAAAATTTATTTGTTTGTTTATTTATATAACTTTATGTAATATAATATTTTAATAAGTTTCTATATGTTAATAATTTGTTTTAGACTTACAACAGCTCTTGTTTATCTAATTATATTAAAATTTATACTAATTGAATAAACAAAAATAAAAAAATTTTATATTTATAAATAGTAAGAAAATTTGCAAATAGACAAGTAAATATTATTAGTTAAATAAAAAATAAAATGATTTTATCATAAATTGAATTTCAAGTTTGATTTATTAATTATAGATAATCAATTTATAAGTAGAAATTTCTGTTTTATAAATTTTTATAAATAGAATACCTAATTTGTGTAATTAATAAAATTTTAATTTTTTTATTTATTTAATTAGTAATAGTTTTAATTATACTTATATACAAAATTATTTTGAAATTTCAAAATTATGATTTTGAAAAAAAAGTTGAAATAGTTTTTTATAGAAAATAAAATTATTTTACTTAAAATTCAAAATTTTTTGATTATCCAGATAAATTCTTTAATTAAAAATATATATAACTGAATATTTTTTTACTTCAATATATATATAATAAATTTTAAATAAATTATAAAAAGACAAAATATCTCAAAAATCTAAAATCAATTTTGAAAACATGTATGATTTTAATTTCTGTACAAATTTATTTGATAAAATAATTAAATAAAATATATTTTATATTAATATTATTATTTTTTAAAATTTGAAAATAAAGTTAAAAACTTTGTAATAAATAACAAAATTTAAAATAAAATAATAAAATCAATAATATATAAGAAAATTAAACCTTTTTTATTTAATATTATAAGAAAACTGAAAGAATCTTTAAACTATTTGGTGAAAAAAAAATAAGTAACAATGTGTAAATTCAATATAAGAAAATTTAACCTAGATTAGAAAGTCTAAATTCTTATTTTAGACTTTTATACTAAATACATAGGTTAAGGTTAGGGTTTGTTAGAGATAATATATTATATTTATTATTATATGTTACATTTATACATGTTTTCAAAATTGATTTTAAATTTTTAAAGTATTTTGTTTTTTTGAAATTTATTCAGAATCTATTTTATATATAGAAGTAAAAAAAGTACCTAGTTATATTAAAGAATTTATCTGGGTGGTTGAAAAATTTTGAGTTTTAAGCAAAATAATTTTGTATCTATAAAAAAACTATTTCAACTTTTTTTTCTGAAATTGTAATTTTGGAACCTCACTCTTTTAATTAAAATTTTTTTACATGTGAAATATTGTTTATATAAACCTTGCACATGATATTATGGTCCTGAAAGTTTAGAATAAAATCCTGATTCTCATTCAACAAATTATAAATCAGATGACATTAAACCCGTGACCAAATGTCACAATTAGACTAATTCCGGAAGCTGACTCATCCTTACCCTTTGCCTTAAATCTCTAATTCTTCAGGTCCAGAAGATTTTCCAAAAACCAAGGTAACTGTACCACCCACATCAATTAAATCTCAATCTCATGAGAAAGCTATCAAAAGAGGAGTTTAATCGGAAGGTGATCATCAGATTGACTCTATGTAGGAAAAAACATACGAGTTTGAAAGGTAAGTGGTGGTTAGATATTCGAGACAATAAACATTATTATTTGCATTGCGATGAAATCAAAGACCCAGGATTCCACTTGATGTAGTATTAGAAGCGTATTCAGGAAATTCGAAGCCAGTAAAAGTTTCTAGTTAACATATGCTATTATGACAAACGAATTGGAAACTTCTTTGTATAATAGTTATATATCTAAAATTTTCATCTATAAATCTGGTTAATATACCTATGAACGTGGTGAATTGTTGAGCCCCATTTATTAGTACGATTTACATTTCAGCATAAAAATAAAAAAATAAATAACTTATTCCATTTCGCATATTTATTTTTACATATATATTTTATTTGTATCAAAGCAAATAGACATGTGTTTTATTGCGATGTATATATTTTATATTTAAAAAAAACAAAAACCTAATAAGATGAATACACATTAAAACATTTATTAACATTGAAGGAATCCATGATACATTATGGTTCAAAGAAATACTAAACTCGGTTCTCGTTTAAAATCCAGGAATAATTTTGTGGCGCATCAGGCCCAAAATCATGGGACGTTGTGACGCACCCGATAATTTCAGATTGAATTTCTTTACAATTTTTGCACACTTTTTTACATCCGGTCGAATTTAAATCATTGCTGCAATCCTCACAGACCGGATAGCACCCTTGTGGTGCCTCTTCAACCAGTTTATTGCAACACGTGTAAAATTCTTTGCAACCTTTAGACCCGTTCTTCGAATCGCAACACTCGTAAAACTTAGTACACTGTTCAAGACTTTGACAACATTTGTAACGTTCTCTACATCCAGTACTTCTAGCCGGTTTATTGCAACATTTATGTCCGTTTATACAACCACTGTTATCACTTTGACAACACGTAAAAACTGAAGTGCATCCCGGATTCCTGTCACAACACTTGTAAGAACATCCTGATGAGCCTCTTTCACCACCACAACAACTATAATAGTAAGGTTTACTTTTCACGTCATAAGGATCGACGATATTCAAGGTAGCAATTCGGAGAAGATTCGCACCAAGACTACGGTCTTTTGATTCATACTCCTCACCACCACAAAGCCTACCAGGGTGTAACCGAGATGCTTTAGGATTTTTATGAATCTACACTTGTGTAGAACTAGTATGAAAACGTGTTGCTGGCTCGGTATGATAATTTTCTTTTGCTTCGATGTGGCGCCAGTAGGTACCTTTTGGATGTTTCAATGTCACAACACCACGATGAATCATCTTTTCTTTTTCGCTGTGAATAAATTCTCCTTCCAAATGACATTTTGCATCAGCCAGTCTTGGATCAGTATCTTCGGGACACTTTTTACACTTGAACTTTTGGAAGGTGAGAGGGATTGGATGTTCTAGATGTTCCTTCATTAGTGATGCGTACACCGCGAGGATTCGTTCCGGTTCAGATTTTTTATAAATACCACTTTCGTTTAACCTGTCACTTGTGAAATTTCCTTCGCGACGAAGATCATCAGCCGGTAAACTTTCGAATAAGAGAATTTTAAAATGGGAAGTGTTTTTAAGCAGGTCTTTGTCATTGCCTGGAGGTTTTTTATGTTTTCCTTCATAAAAATTTTGAGCTATTTGTTTGGCAGCATCATAAGGGCCTTGTTCAATCTTGTCGCCTTTGTGAACGATGATAACATTATCCCACACATTTCCCTCATAGTATTGGGCCAAGGATTCTATAAACCTTGCCTGACGGTGAAGTGAAGCTGTTGCTCTATTGTCAGGCACTACAAACCACAAGATTGTGATCAATTTTTTAATATTTTCATCCACCATTGTACGAAGAATTACGCGAGTTGTCTCAGTATCACCTTTGTTCTCATCGGAATCATCAAAGCCAGGAGTATCAACATAGAAACGTCCATTTCCGCAATCATTAACTGTTACATCGTCTGTTTCGGAGGTGGTTGAATGTCCAACTTTTGTAGGCGCACCAAAAACGGTTCCAGTAAAGCTTTTTCCATTGCCTGTTTTTCCAATTGCAAGAATACATTGCTGTAGTGTGTGAATAAAATACAATATTATACATTAGTCTTTTCTTTGTTAATGGGATTAGAAAAATCGTTCGGTCATTTCGTATTTGTACTTACATTGGACATTTTTTCGTAATCTCAAAAAAATTGCATACGAATAGGTTATTTATGCATTTTTTTTCCTGAACCATTTTCACACGAAAAAATATAATTCGCAGCAAAGACTCTCCGTGAAGTGACAATTTTTGCAGATACTATACTGTCCATTTTTAGCAAGTGTAATAAAAAAAATAAAAAGTATAAAAAGTATTAATTTTATTAATTCCAAAATTGGAAAGATTGTTAATTCTAAAATTGGTAAGCCCATTCATTAATGATAGAATTCTGCAGCGGTTAGAATCAATGGAAATCTTTTAACATTGTTGGCACGTCAGAAACACGAAAGCCCGATGACAAAGAAATTGCCAGAACAGAAAAAACAACTAATTAAAATCCGGAACTTATATCATTAATTTTATTTTTGGAATCAATCCAAACTTATGACCACTCTTTTGTACATATTTCTGAGAAAATTTATTAGCGTAGACAGGTTTTTCTAAGTGCACGTTTCGTATAGATATAACTGATAACCATTTTTATTTTATTCAGAATATCGATAACAAATGAAACCGGATTGATAGTTAATATTGAGATAATAGTTTAGATAAACGAATTACTTATAATACTTATAGCAAGGTTGTGGTAGAACACTGTTCTAACAAAATTTTAGTATAAATAGTACTAGTACACTTCCATGGAATGACTAGTGTAAATATTATAGACATAAAGAATATTACGTAATACCTTGGAAATTTGTATAGCTTTAGAATTTTAGAAAATGAAAATGAGGAATAATTTATTATGTTGTTATTTTATGATGTTATGTTGAGAAATTATAATTTTTGAATGCCAGGAATTTTTAAATTTAGTTAAAACTCGAAATAATTATTAAAATTATTTGTAAATCCTCAAGAAAATCCAAAATAAATCACGATGTATTCTCTAATTGTTATTTGAATTTATCCATTTCTACTCTATTCTTATTTCATATCTACACCATTTTTTTTTATCTACCACACACACACACACACACGTATGAATACTGCAAACACTGTATATATCTCACTAGATATAATTATTTTGCAAATAAGAATTCACAAATATAAATTCGTAAATATATATATTTCACATGAAATCATCTTCTAAATCAATTGTTTCACCATCCTTTGCATTTTGATAATTACTACGCATATCTGCAACATTAAATAATGATTCATAAGGATTTTTGTTTGCTAGTTCTTTTCGTTCTTGTTCTAAACGAAGTTCTTCTTTTTTCTTTTTATAATAGATCATAAAGAAATTAATGGAATAAATAAATTAATGAATTAATGAATAGAGTGAAAATGAATAATGACTGGAAAGAAATACATACTTTTGCATTCTTTGCTTCTCTCTCTAATCTCCTTTTTTCTTTTTCCCAAGTTATTTTTTCATCATTGAGATCAGGATAACTTTCTGTTTTTGTTTTTTCTAATCTCTTGATAACTTTATTGTCTTTTAGATTCACAGTCATTTTTTTCACCTAATTATTAAATTTGTATAATGTTTATATAATTTTTGTGTAATTTTTTTTGTAAAACTTACTTACTATACTGTATATTCTAAATTTGACAATAAATGAATAATAAAAATGAATAATAAAAATGTACCAATTTTTGATTATGAAAAGATACTTCACCGACTTCCATTCTACTAGCCTTCATCAGATTTGACCATGGAGTATATACAACTGTAACACTTTTTTCTTTTCTACCTAATAATATTAAAATATCAAAATAAATATTAAATATTGAATATTATAAAACTAAATATTAAAAATATAAATAATAAACATAAATGTACCATCTTTACTATTATCTTTAACCAATTGTCCACAATCATTTAAAAGTTCTGCTGAAAGATTTTCCCATGATTGCTCATTTTGAAGTCGAAGATATACATGAGCACTCGAATGTGGATGAACGTGGAACTAAAAATTTTTCAAATAAAAATGAAACTATAAATTTCTCTCAAGTTATGCATTGGAAAATTATGGAAGATTATGGAAGATTGATGAATATACTATACATACCCTATTAACAAACGGAATAATAATTGTTAAAATAAATAATTGTTAAAATAATAGCTTTTAAAATTTTTTAAAAATCACTATATATTATATTATGTTCATACCATACATCTTCTTCCCATCCATACTTTATTAATTCTTCATCTTAAAATAAAATCAAAAAATTATATTCAAAATTACTTTCGAAATAATAATAATATGTATGTATGTATATATGTATGTATATATGTATATATGTATGTATATATGTATGTATTTATTTTTGTTATCAATAAAAGTTCAAATAATACACGAAAAAAAATAGAAAATTAAGAAAAGGTTTTTATCTCACTTTCTTCTTTATCCTTGCCCATATATATCTTTGCTGGTGGATCAACCACTAAATATCAACAAGTGTTAACAAAATTATTTGTAATGATATTCTTTTACAACGCAATAAAATAATGTATTCTTTGATTCTTTAATAATTAATAAATGATTTTCGATCACATACCGGTACTAGTAAAGTAATAAACCATGTTAAAAAAAAAACAATAAAATAATGATGAAAATGAAAATGATTATGCTTTTTTATTTGTTCAGTTACACAATAATGAAATTAATAAAACTTACTCAAAAAGTGCGGTATCCATATGATTTACATTTTCGTGATTTTTAACTTTGGTTTTAAAAAATTAGAAAAAAAAACTCTATCGACTATTAAATATGGTATGGAAAGTAAAATTAAGACGTTTTACAAAACATTTTATTAATTTAAAGTGATTTTTTATTTTAGAAACGTGTCCAACTTGCAAAACAAAAAAAAACAAACAAAATATCCCGAAACCTTTCAAGAATTATATAATGTTAGACCAGAATTTAATGGAAAATCGGCTTATTTCTTTTACAAAAAAAAAAACAAAATATATAGAGGGACTTTTAATTTATAAAACTTTTTATGTCTTTGATAAAAAAGGACTAATGAAAAATTCAATATTTTTGCCCCGGTGATTAAATTTCTTAAAAATTCAATAGAATGGTGAATAGCTACAATTTTTTTTTGAAACAAATTCGTAATTTCAATGACATATTGTAAAATTGAAGATAAATTATTAATTATTATTATTAGTATTGTCTAAAAAAAAAGATGTTTCACGAAATCAATATAATTACATGGGTGTAGTATAAATAAATGTGCTGAGATATTAGTAATAAAAATCTTTCGTGAAATTGTTTTTTTTTAAAAAAAAATAAAATATTTCATGATATTATTTTTTATAAAATTCATCCCAGGCAAAGAAATTCGTGACAAAAATGTTATTTTGAAGTTTCAGTTGATACAATATTTAAGTAAGTTTATTTATCTAAATGAATTAAACTGTTAATTATTTATAATTATATTTATAATTTTTATTTATTTGATATTCTTCACATAAAGAATTATTTTTACACCTTTTTTTAAACTTGTTTGCTAAAGTTTGAAGGATTCCTTCTTACACACTGAAACATAATATTTTTTTTTTGGACGTTCTTTACGTTTTTTATGAGCTACGCTTCTTGGTCCTCAGAACTTTCATAAAAGATCTACAAGATTTTGTACAAAAATGTGCAAAAAATTTAAAATTTTAGCAAGTTTAAATCTTATCAGTTGTAGTCACACAAAACATTCATATAGTTCACGTAAAGATGCAAGAACAACACCTCAAAAAGGTAAATTTTAATAATACTGTAATAAGAATCTTAACCTTTTACACTTATACACGTTTATTAATACTTATTTTTTTTTTGTGTAAAGAGAAAACAAAACCAAGATTTTAAGAATATAAAAAAAATAAAAGAAGAAGAAATAGAACAAAAATTTCCTTTACGTGCTTCTAACTTGTTAGGAAGGATATATTCTGTAAGTGTTGCACTTCCCGGTTCAATAATTGAAAATGCACAATCTGCGGAACTCAAAACATACTTGGCTGGTCAGGTAAAAGCATTATCCTTATTTAAATATTTATAATAATAATTATTATTTTGTTATTATATTTTATTAATTATAGCTAAAATTTATTTTTTTTTAAAAAAAATTATACCTAGCTCGCTCGAGCATTTTCTATTTATAAAGTCGATGAAATAGTAATTTTTAATGAATCTGGTATACCACATAATAATAAATTAGAAAATAACAATAATATCAATAAGAAGAAGAATAATAATAATGGGGGAATAATAAAAAGGAAAGGTGGTAATAATATATCTTCAGATTCAAATGTTTTTTTGGCGAGGATTTTACAATATTTGGAAACACCTCAGTAAGTAGATAGATAATTGCAAGATATAATTATTTGAATTATTTGAATTATTTGGTAGATTAATTAAATAATAATTATTTCATTTTAATTTAATTTATTTATTTTATTAGATATTTACGTAAAGAATTGTTTCCTGTACATCAAGATTTAAAATATGCCGGTAATAATTTTTAAATATTTTCCAAAATATATTTTAAATATATATTAATAGACCTATATCTGTATATATTTTAGGGTTACTAAATCCTTTAGATTGTCCACATCACGTTCGCCAAGATGAAAAAAGTCGATTTCGAGAGGGTGTTGTTACGGGCAAACAACTCAAAAATGGTGAAAAAGGATCATTAGTCGATGCTGGTCTAACAAAAGTAATTAAATTATATATTTTGATAAAGTATTTTATTTAATTCATAATTCATATTTTATCACATTTCATATTTTTATCACATTTCATATTTTTATTTTTATTTTTATTTTTATTTTTTATAGAATGTAATAATTGAGCAATCGTTAAAAGTGGGAATTCGACTGACTCTTGATATGGGGAATTATGAAATCGGTAACAATTTTAATATTATTTTAAGTTTATTGTTTATATAAAAAGAAGAAAAGTAATAATTACCTTTTTTTATAGATGGTCGATACATTAAAGCCGAAGTAGTATCGCCTAAAATTCCTAAACAAAATGGATTATATTGGGGATATCAAATTCGTATAGCGGATTCTTTATCTAAAGTTTTTACTGAATCTCCATATCCAGTAAGTGAATAAATAAATAAATAAAAAAGGGAAGAAGAATTAAAAGTTATGATTGAAATTTATTTTCGTTCTTTTATTCTTTTTATTCTTTTTATTCTTTATAGGATGGATATGATGTGACTATAGGAACATCAGAACGTGGTAATATAGTCGATGATGCAATAGATGAATTACCAGAATTCCGGTATTTATATTTATTTATATTAATATTTATTTCTGTTGATATTTATATTCATTTCTATTTTAATTATTCTATAAATTATTATTTATTTTTATTTTTTAAAGTCATTTGTTGATCGTTTTTGGTGGATTAGGAGGGTTAGAAGCAGCTATTGATACCGATCAGGATTTAAAATGTAATGGAGAAGAAGCAGATGCCTTATTTGATTTATGGATAAATACATGCCCAAATCAAGGAAGTCGAACAATTAGAACTGAGGTATTTTTTTTTATTTATTTATTTAATATATTATATATATGTATATCTATCTATCTATTTTTTTATACATTTATTTTTATTTTTTCTAGGAAGCCGTGTTAATCACTATGGCAACTTTAAGGACTGCCATAGATAAGAAAGGATGTAGAGAATAAAATATTATTTTCTTAAGATTATTCAAAATTTATTATTACATCATTGAAGGGGAATATAGACTAAGAACATTTTTTTCACTAACTTTAATTGACTTAATCAGGCAAATGAAATTAATTTCATTAATTTTAAATAAATAAAAATAAATTAGTAAATCAATTATGTACTATCCATAAAAAACTTTATAATAAAATATGCTTCTCAAAGAGATGATACCATTATCGTCCACGTGATTTATCGTGAAAGCCAGTTTGGGTTTGCCACGTTATCGACATTTTTTTTAAATAACCTTAAAAAATTCAATTCTTTAAATTATTTTTTAAATAATATAATTTCTTTTCTACGAAATCACAATGAAACTTAAGGACATCCCTCGTGCCGCGACTTTTGCTTGGAGTCCCGGGCAACATATACCCATAATTGCCACGGGTACTGTGGCGGGGGCTCTCGATGCTTCCTTCTCTAACACTACCGAATTAGAATTGTTTCATTTAAACTTAGACAAAAATGAAGCTTTAGAATTGCAACCCTCTGGTGTAGTTAGCAGTAATGCAAGGCACGTGTTATTCCCTTTTATTTCTTATATTGGACGATCCGAGTTCCAATTGTTTTGATTTTCTGGTTTTCACGTTTCAAATAATTTATAATTTCGCATTTAATGAATATTATAGGTTTGATCGTCTTGTTTGGGGTATTTCAAGTGACAAATCATACGGGATTATTGCCGGCGGTATGGAAAGTGGTGAATTGGATTTATGGGATCCCGCAATTATCTTGGAGGGCGGCGAGTGAGTCATGATTTATTTTGAGTTGGTGCGATTATGAAAATTCTGTCTGATTAATTTCGATCCATTTAATAAAATCATTCTAAAATTTGGTTCATCTTACGAATCTTCATAATTGATTTATTATTCATCCATCCAATTTATTCTTTATAACATCATTTTATTTTAGTAATGAAAAAGCATTATTATTGCGCAATACGTCACATACCGGAAATGTTCGCGGGTTGCAATTCAACCCTTTCCAGAACAATTTGCTAGCATCTGCTGCAACGAATGGCGAAGTAAATGAACTATAAATTATTGTAAATTATTGTAAATTAAGAAATTTAAAATCTTATATTATTATTATACCTCATCCGTACAATCATTTAGATATTTATTTGGGATCTAACCAAACCTGATAAGCCCTATACTCCTGGTACGAGGTCACCAAAGATGGAGGAAATCACTCACTTGGCTTGGAATAACCAAGTACAACATATTTTGGCAACTTCTTCTACTACAAGTTATACTGTAATTTGGGATTTGAAAAACAAGCGCGAGGTCATGCATTTATCCTATGCAGGACCTAACGTGACCACCAGTATAGGCAGAAGAAGTATTACAGCAGTTGCCTGGAACCCTGATATGGTTGATTGATATTTTAAAATGTTTTTATGAAAATTCACTTTTTTTTTTTTTTTATTTATCCTAATATTATATTTTTTTTCCCAATTGAAAGGCAACTCAAATAATAACTGCCTCAGAAGATGATAGTAACCCAGTAATTGCAATATNTTAGTAATGAAAAAGCATTATTATTGCGCAATACGTCACATACCGGAAATGTTCGCGGGTTGCAATTCAACCCTTTCCAGAACAATTTGCTAGCATCTGCTGCAACGAATGGCGAAGTAAATGAACTATAAATTATTGTAAATTATTGTAAATTAAGAAATTTAAAATCTTATATTATTATTATACCTCATCCGTACAATCATTTAGATATTTATTTGGGATCTAACCAAACCTGATAAGCCCTATACTCCTGGTACGAGGTCACCAAAGATGGAGGAAATCACTCACTTGGCTTGGAATAACCAAGTACAACATATTTTGGCAACTTCTTCTACTACAAGTTATACTGTAATTTGGGATTTGAAAAACAAGCGCGAGGTCATGCATTTATCCTATGCAGGACCTAACGTGACCACCAGTATAGGCAGAAGAAGTATTACAGCAGTTGCCTGGAACCCTGATATGGTTGATTGATATTTTAAAATGTTTTTATGAAAATTCACTTTTTTTTTTTTTTTATTTATCCTAATATTATATTTTTTTTCCCAATTGAAAGGCAACTCAAATAATAACTGCCTCAGAAGATGATAGTAACCCAGTAATTGCAATATGGGATCTTCGTAATGCCCACGCACCTGAAAAGGTATGTTTTTAATTCCCGTTGTTTTAAATATTCTTGAATTTAATTAAATTTAAAATATATATATATACATTTATTTATTTATTTATTTATTTATTTATTTATTAGATCTTAACAGGTCACCAAAAGGGTATTTTGTCACTTTCTTGGTGTACAAAGGATGCCGATTTGTTACTTTCATGTGGAAAAGATAACAGAACTTTATGTTGGAATCCGGGAACTGCTGAAATAATAGGAGAGGTATTATTCTTAAATTATAAAAAATCATTCTATTGTGACTTGTAAATCATTGAAAACCTCTATAATAATTTTTCTTTTTATTAGTTACCCCCAAGTTCGAATTGGGCTTTTGATGTACAATGGTGTCCTGGAAATCCGGATTTGTTGGCTTCTGCATCTTTTGATGGCAAGGTATTGTTTTATAAAATAATTCAATTTGATTTTATATAATAAATCTAATTAAATTATTTTATTCATTTTATTTATTTATTTTATTTATTTATTTATTTTTGGTTTATGCTTCAAAAAAAAGATTTCCATCCATTCCCTACAATCTGGCCAAGATAATGAAAAAACCAGCTCACCAGATAATAGTGATCCTTTTGCAATTCCCTCGATACATCAACCGTCTCTTTCATTAAAGCAACCTCCTAAATGGCTTAGAAGACCGGTAGCAGCAAATTTCGGCTTTGGTGGAAAACTTGTGGCATTTAAGTCTTCCGGCGGCTCCAATAAACGTACTGTAATGGTATATACTATAGCTTCAGAACCTGAGGTTATACAAAGATCTCTTGAATTAGAATCAGCTGTGGAGGAAAATTCACTCAGTACTTTTTGTGAAAATCGAGAAAAGAGTTCAAATAGTGAGCTCGATGCAGAGAATTGGAAAATCCTTCACACATTGTTCAATGATAATGAAAATGCACGAGAACTATTAGTTAAACATCTCGGGTTCTCCAAGGCTGATGTAATTTCACAAATTTCTTCCGCGATAAAGTCTTTAGACTTAAATAAATCCCAACAAGATGAAGAAGATAAAGTTTCTTCCGAATCAACGAATTTTGTAGATCAAGATATCGTAAATAAACCAGAGATTGATGTAACATTATCAGAAAGTGAAGAACCAAGTGTACAAGAAAAATCAGAAAACGAAGAACTTTTTTCGGGAGGTGAACCGTCAGATGCTTCAGATTTATTTAGTTCGGAAGTCATTCCCGATGCATTCCCTATACAGAGTGAAAGTTCGAGACCTAGAGAATCTTCTTTCACAGCCTTTAATTTAGGATCTTTTAAAATTTATCCTTCACTAGGATCAGAGGTAAATAAATTAATCACTAGGTCAATAGTACTTGGTGACTTTGAATCAGCAGTTAATTTATGCCTAGAGGCAAATAGATTATCAGATGCGGTTTTGTTAGCGGGTTGTGGTGGACCAGAACTTTTACAGCGCACACGAAAAATTTATTTCGAAAAGCAAATGTCTACAGTTCCATATTTGCGTTTACTTCAAAGTATTGTGTCAGGTGATTTATCAGATATTGTTATTAATGCCGATTTATCAGAATGGCAAGAAGTTGTCGTAGTCCTTTGCACATTCGCAAAATCAGAAGAATTTGGAGGATTATGTAATTCTTTAGGTCAAAGGTTAGAAAAAGAATATAAAAAGTTAACTGGATCATCATCAAATATGGATGATAAAACAAAAGGATTAAGTTATAGGAAAAATGCAGTTTTATGTTACCTTGCAGCTGGGAATTTAGAAAGTGTTGTAAATATTTGGATTACTGAACAAGAAGAAGAAGAATTACAAGAATTTAAGAAAGATGATCAAGGGGAAGAAAATATATTTTCAGGATCAAGATATTCATGTCGAGCAAAAGCACTTCAGAGTTTAATTGAAAAAATAGCAGTATTTCGAAAGGCTATTGATTATGTTGATACATCCTTAGTGAAAAGTTTGGATTCATCAAATGAAGAAGAATTTAATCAACGATATGATTTGTCAACACTTTATGATAAATATATAGAATATGCCGAATTACTTGCAGCGCAAGGTCGATTAAATACATCACTCAAATATTTAAATTTAACACCATCCAATTATAAAATTAATAATAATAATGATTCATTGATGATAATTAGAGAACGATTATATCATTCTGGTATTGACGTTAAAGGATCAAAAGAACCTTTAGCACCATTTTTACCATTTTTTGTAGGTGCGGATGGAGAAATTAATCAAATTACTACTGATTCTACTATTTCTCTAACGACTTCTCTCACAACCAATGTTCATACGGAAGAAATTACACCTTCACCATATATACAACAATCAGTTGATCAGGATGTAACACGAGCAGTATATCAACCATATTATAATCCATATTATAATCAACAAATTCAACCAATTCAACCACTTCAACCACTTCAACAACCTTTAGTACCATATCAACAACAATTACCACCTATGCAAAATACTCAACAAGTTCCTCCTCCTCCCCCTCAACAAATTCCTCAACAAATTCCTCAACAAATTCCTCAACAAGTTCTTCCTCCTCAACCAATTCCTCCTCCTCCTCAACAAGTACAACCACAAGTACAACAACAGCAACAACAACAACAAGCACAACAACCTTATGCATATAAAATACCACCTGTTCAAAATCAAGCTGCCTATCAATATCAACCAAACTTTCCAAATTATAATCAACCATATCAAGATAATAATAGTTTGATTCCTCAACCTCCTTTACCTAATGCAAACATTCAACAACAACAACAAAATGTTAATGCACCATCAGCTGAAGCAGCTCCAGCTATATTTAATAAATCTGCAACTAATTGGAATGATCCACCATTTTCATCAAGTCAATCAGTCAAAAAAAATAATCTAAATAAACCTCCTCCACCAATTACATCTCCTTTTCCATCTTCTACTTCACCAGTACAACATCCACCTCAACAACAACTACCCCCTCAACAACAACAATTATATCAACAACCACCACCACCACAAGCTAACCGATCCACAGTATATCAAGCAGGTGTCCAACCTAGTTCCTATCCACCTCCACCACCTCAAGTTCGTAATTCACCACAACCACAACTACCGCCACCGCCACCAGCACAGAGAACAACAATGCAAAATCCGTCTTATTATTCGACAAAAGATCGCCAAACTCCTACACCACCTCCAGCTCAAAATATGGGATATCATGGTGGTCATGGTGGTGGTGGTGGTGGTACAGGATATATTCCTTCACCACATGTCCCATATTCTTCAGCTAATACGGGATACACGGCACAACCACCACCCAACGTAGTACAGCAACAACAACATCCGCAACAACAACATCCTCAACAACATCCACAACAACATCCACAACAACATCAACAACAACATCCACAACAACAACCTTCCAGTAACTTACCCAATCAGGCTGCAACTATGGTTCAACAACAACAACAACCACCATCACAACCTGCAAGAGCACCAACTCCAGCAAAAACACCTGTTAATAAACATTGTAATTATTATTATTATTATTATATTGTTCCTTTTAGTACAATTTTAGATTATGTTTTATTTAAAATAATAATAATAATAATAATAATAATATATTTTTTTTGTTTTTATAGCATTAGGTGACAGAACCCATATTCCAACTCAACATAAACCTATATTTGATATACTAAATAATGAATTTATTAAAGCTCGACATAATTCTCAAGTAAGAATTTCGCAATTTTTTCTTTCATTTTTTTTTTGGGGGGGGGGGGGGGG
>PQFF01000293.1:47174-114829 GCA_003547095.1 Diversispora epigaea | reverse complement strand
GGGGTGCAGTTTGATTTAATACGATTTTTATTTTTAACATTTCAATTTTTCTTTTCTAGCCTTCACAAAAAAGAGTTCTGGATGACACGGAAAAACGTCTCAACGTTCTTTTCGATGCATTAAATAATGAGGATATATCACCTGAAGTAATTGAATCATTGACAGATTTGGTTCGAGGTAATTATTTATTACAATAAAAAAATTACTGACTATAATCATCAAAAAAGTTATTCTAATAAATATTCTTAATTGTTTCAATTAAGCCCTGGAAACACGTGATTATGTCAAGGCTAATAGTTATCAAGTTCATCTAATGACCACTAAAATGGAAGAGTGCTCGAAATGGTAATGAGCTCTTTATCATCATTTTTATTAATTTATTTCATTTTTTATTAATTTATTTATATTTATTTATATAATTTATTTTAATTTTAAAATTTTACAGGGTTGTTGGAATTAAACAATTAATTAATAATTTGAAGTTAATTTGAAGTCTTTTCAATAAATTATTTGATCATTTCTTTACGATTACGAGTCCAATTCAATATTTGTACTATCTGTATTATTTGTATTCCCTATTTTTTTCATATTTTTTTTTATATTTTTGTCCCACAATTCGAATTGTTAGGAATATTTTTTATAATTTATAAATGTGAAATGATATACAATTTATATTAATAGTTATATATTTTTAATAGATAAAAAATTTTGTTTACAATTTAAATTATTATTTAAAATTAAAATTAAAAATTCTGATTTAAGAGTGAATTATAAGAGAGTACAAAAACAATGACATTAAAATTTTTCTGTTCGATGAACAAAATTTTTATTCAAAGACAAATTATATTGATACAGAAATGATTAGATTTAATTATTAAAAAATAAAAATAATAATGATAATAATAAAAATAATAATAATGAGGAGATACAATTTATCAAAAATAAAATTCAATGAAATAATTTAAACGACATTGGATACAAACAATAATGCCTGTATTATTATGTTGTTACATTGTTTGAAAGTACATTCCTTTCGATTTTAATAATTCTTTTATCGGAAGAATAAAAAAAAAAAAAAGAAGGCATCATCATTCATAATAGAAAACTAACATTATTCATATGAAACTATGAAATTGCCGCAGAGAAAGAAAAAGTACATTTTCAAACCAATTTTTTTGTTTTTAAAAAAAAATATATATATATAAATTATGTAAAAAAAAACTAATAATAAATCAAATGTATGATATTAATTTTTACTCTTCGAGACCAAAAGTATTTTCTCCAGAATATCTGTAATTTGAAAATTTGAAAATTTGAAAAATAAAAAGTTTGATTAGTTATTTAGATCATATTAAATTATAAAATAACAAGTCATAAAAGTATGATTTAAAAAAAAATACAGACGTTATGTATAAGAATCCATCTTCATCTTTTCGTTCATCATAGATACTTGACATAAGTGCGGCAGTTGGAGGTAAAACCTCATCTACAAAGATGAAGATTGCCTTTTCCGGGCTTAATTTGATTCGTTTACGAATCACATAAACAAATTGTCCAACTGTGAGATCAGCCGGAACAAGATATTTCTTTTTATCAATTGTTGCAATATCTGATTTTTCAACTTTTTCACAAATGACCTAATAATTTTATGTTGATTAGTTATTGTAATTATGATGTTATGAAAGTTATGATAATTAATTATGAAATTTTGAGTAGTTAATAATTAATCATTATAATCATTATTTTGCTACGCCACAATTGATAAATATATCAATTAAACTTACCGGAATTCTGTCAGGATATTTCTGTCTAATTCTTTCAGCTTCGGCCTTACGTTTTTCTATTAATAAAAACAAAAATATTTATATTATTATTTATATAATTAAAAAAAATTTTTGTTATTTAGATAATTTCTCTGATGAGTGAACCTACCGAAGGGATGTTCGTCCTTAAATTTAGATCTCATGGTTTATAAAAAATAATAATGTGAAAGTGAAATTTGCCAACAGAAAAAGAGATATTAAACAATTATTAAACGTTAGATAAGACGTAATGGAGGTAATATGTATAAATACAGAGAATTCAATTATTAAAGTTTGTTCTGTTAAGGGGAAAATTGATGACCATTTATATCTCTGAAATAATATATTACCCCCAAATTATTTTCAGGGGTCAACAATAATAAACTACATTTCCAAAATTGATAGTTTAAAAATTACAATAAATATTCAATTTAATTGCTAGTTTAATAATTCGGGAAATTCTATCAATTCTATCAAATTAATTACTTGCAACTTTAGATAACATTACATACATACATTGTAAAATTCCATAAGTTATAATATTTAAAGAAATCATTGAAATTATTAGGGTACATTTGAATTTTTTTTTTATCCCTGAATTTTTAAAAAATTTTAACTGCGGTTTTTCTAATTATTAATATGGGTTGCGTAATCACCGTACACGCAACACACACATATATTTAACTGCGTCTCTCATTCTGCGTCTTCCGCAGTGTAATTTAATTCTGCATGAAAAGTTATGATTCTTCACCACATGATTCCGAGTTATGCTCTCCTTTTAAAATTTCCAAAAATGTGTCTTTTGACATATTTGCCACTAAAAAGCAACAAAGGATAATAAAAGATTATATTTAGAAATTTTATTAATTAAAAAATGAAGGAAATAACTTACCATCTTTAGCTTCTCTTGATGTCAATTTCTGGCTACCTCCAACTTCTTTCACAGCTTCATCTACAACTTTTTGTGATATATGGATCGCATTGAACAATTGTACAACTATATATACATATATATATATAAATAAAATAAAATAAAATAAAATGAAACAAAATAAAATAAAATAAAATAAAATAAAATAAACAAATAAATCAAATATTAATTAATTTACCTCCTCTAGTAGCTATTTTCCTCAGTTTTCTCTCTCTGTCAATAGTAGTGAAATCTGATTTTATTCTATCTTTTGAAGCGAGTTTTTTTTTTTCTAAATTAGAGGCTTTACGTGCCCGATATTCAAGTTTCTCTTCATCAATTCGTTGTTCAATTCCTTTAGAACGTGATAAGATTGGTGTTATCTACATAATATATGATTTATATGATTTATATGATTTATATGATTTATAAGATTTATATGATTTATATGATTTATGTGATTTATATGATTTATATGATTTATATGATTTATATGATTTATATGATTTATGAGATTTAATTATAATAATAAAGGATAAATTCCGAAATTATTAATAATAAATACTTTTTGATCTGTAGTAGATTTAATCGAACTCTTCAAAATTTTATTTATTGCGGAAGCAAATTCTTCGGGATTATTATTATTTATAATTCTCTTCCTTTCTGTCATTTTAAAATAATAAAATTATTAAAAATCCGTTGAATGATAAAAAATTGAATTGTATTTGAATTATACATTAGTTTAAAATAATTTAAATTGATAGAATTACTTTGACCAGTTGAAACATTCATTTTTTTTTTCGACTACAAAAATTTGAATCTTTTTTTAAATCTTTGCAATCTAACCAATCACAGAGAAAAGTCTCACGTAATCACATGAATTTTGCAATATTTATATACATATTCATAATTTTCTCTCCCTTTTATAAAGTAACTCATCATCTTCTTCAGGAAAAAAACTCACCTACCTTTGCTTTTAGTTTTCCGGTCCGATTCAGGTAAGTAAAAATAAAACCGCTTACTTTCATTACAAGTCTTCTGGAAGAAAAGGAAAGGTAAGTAATAAAAATATAAAAAAAAAGCCACCTACCTTTTCCATAAGTCAACTGGAACCTGTTTCAGGAAAAGGTAAGTAAAAATCTACCTTCGCTGTAAGCCGATTCAAAGAAAGCTTTTAACTCCCCGGAACCTGATTTAGGTAAAATATAAAAGTCACTAACAATGCTTTAAAATTTCGTGCTATTTTTTTTTGATTCCATTATTCAGTTTTCTTTTTGTTCTTCTTTCTCTTTCATTTTTTCCCTCTCTCTTTTCTTGTTTCTCTCTCTTTCTCTCTTTCTTTCTTCCTCTCTTCCTCTCTTCCTCTCTCTTTCTTTTTCCTCTTTCTTTCTCTCTCTTCCTTTTTCCTCTTTCCTCTTTCCTCTCTTTTTTCTCTTCTCTCTTTTTTTCTCATGAATTCAAAGACACTGTATCTACAATAATTATAATTATAGTAATATAAATTTTACATTTTTAATGCTCAAGTAATAAAACTGATATGCTAAAAGCACAAAAGTGCCTCTCTCTCTCCTCACTTTCACATTTCTTGCTCTTCAGGATCTCTGATTTTTTCACATTAATATTTCCCTCTTATTTAAGTTATCAAAAAAATAACATAATTACATAATTGTGTGGTTATCAAATTTTGTAATTCATAATTGCAGGTTTCAAGAAAACTATATTAAATAATTGTCTAACAAGATTTTAATAATGCCTATGAATTGAATTGACTGATCAAATGGAAGAGATGCAACAAGATCTTAATAATGCTAATATCAACTCTATTCATATTATCTGATTATAGACAAAAGCATATAGAAAGATCCTGATAACAAAAAAAACATATAGTTTTATGATAATACACTTTCAACAAGATAAGTAAGTTTTCTTTGTTCAAGTTTTTATTATGTTTAACCAAACAAATTATATTATGGATTTTTATACTTCAAACAAAAAAACAATATAGTAAATTAATTTGGATTATAATAATTTAATAGTAATTTGAAATTTGTAATTTAACATTTGAATTTGGATAATATGTATAGTATTTAAAGATAAAAGTTTCAATTGATATTAAGGTTGGCCACCTTTGGCTAATTAATTTTATATTAGTTAAATTCTGGTTCAAAAATTAATTAAATTGTGTTGATTAAACTTTGACTCAAAGATTATATTCTGGTAAAATTTCTGATTGGCTGGTGCAATTTTGATTATATGATAAAAGTAAATCTTTATCAATATCTTAAAACAGTTATAATTTGATAAATTACAGAAATAAAATATCTATCATCTTGTAGTTAAGAATCAGAGTTTTCAATCTAGAAAATTGTTTCTAGTTATGTAAAATTGATTTGAAATTAAAAATAATTATTTATAATTGTGTCAGTCAATCAGAATTGTATTATTATTTAACCTTTACACTAGAATTTAATCATTACATTAGATCGTATCATAACTAAATTCTGGATTTAATTAGTTAAATTATATCTAGTTAAATTTCTGGTTCAATTCATATTATATCTATTATTTTATCTATAGATACATATTTTGGTTATACATTTTGTTAAAACTAATTTGACTTTGATTCAACTCTTAAAATTTCAATTTTTAATTATATTTGACTCAACTAATTATATCAATTAAGTAAAAATCAAAATTTGTCTTAATTATATATGTTCCCAAAATTGATTTTAGATTTTTGAGATATTTTATCTTTTTGAGATTTATGCAAAATCTATTTTATATATAGAAGTAAAAAAAGTATTTAGTTATATGTATTTTTAATCAAAGAATTTATTTGAATAGTTAAAAAATTTCGAGTTTTAAATAAAATAATTTTATCTTCTATAAAAAACTGTTTTGATTTTTTTTTTCAAAATTGCAATTTCAGAATCTAAAATAATTTTATGTGCAAGTTATATATGTCATTAAAACTATTAAATTGAGTCAGACACAATTAAAATTGAAAAAAATTAGAATTGAGTCAAAGTAAATTTTAATTTTTACTAATAATTAACACAATTAGTTAAGTCAAATGTAATTAAAAATTGAAATTTTAAAAGTTGAATCAAGATTATATATGTTTTCAAAATTAATTTTGGATTTTGAGATATTTTGACTTTTTGAGATTTATGCAGAATTTATTCTATATATGGAAGTAAAAAAAGTACCTAATTATTTGTAGCTTTGATCAAGGAATTTATCTGAGTGATCAAAAAATTTCAGGTTTTAAATAAAATAATTTCGTCTTCTATAAAAAACTATTTCAACTTTTTTTTTCAAAATTGTAATTTCGGGACCCCAAAATAATTTAGCATGCAAGTATAGTCAAGATGAAATTAGTTTTGATGACATGTATAGTGCAAGTATAGTTTTAATTCAATTTCAATTTTTCTTAATTTTTTTTGTCTGACTTGATTTAATAGTTTTGACAATATATATAATCTTAATCTTATATATGATCAAATATACGAACACATATCCAAGTTACAAATTATTAGTGCTCCTAAAGGCAGTATTGTACATTTTGTATATCCCTAGGTTTTTTTACTATCCCAATGTCCCATGTTCCACTGTCCCTACCCTTATTGGGCTTATAAAGATATATTAAAACTTTATAAATATATGTAAAAATCAATTTTAAATAACTTTAATTAATGACTTAAACTAAGTTTTATAATGGAATTTTTTATAATTTAAAAAATTATTTTTGTCCCAAAATGTTCCAAGATGTCCCATGACAATACTGCCTAAAGGGGATATCTAAAGCAGAGTCTATTACATAATTATCAAAATTAATTAATATTAGAGTAAATACTGGGTTAGGGTTAGGGTTTGAGTAACTATTAGTAATTATTATATGTAAAATTGTCTTCTTGACATTTTTTATTAATGCACCAAGATATGTTTAGACATTAGTTTCTTGTATTTTTCATGTTTTTCACTTTTTTTCTTTATCAGGTTGATCTGTATTATACATGTCATCAAAACTATTGAATTGAGTCAGATGCAATTAAAATCGCAAAAAATTGGAGTTGAGTCAAGGCAAAATTTGATTTTTACTAGTAATTAATGCAATTAGTTGAGTCAGATGCAATTAAAAATTGAAATTTTAAAAGTTAAGTCAAGGTCAAATTAGTTTTGACGACATGTATAATCTGTATAAACAAAAAATTCACGATTTTCATTGACCATAGTCAACAGAAAATCTTGTGATAAACTTTATTTTAGATGACCCCCCTTAAGGGTCAAATCGAATCGAATTGACTCAAGTTTGGGGATGTGACCCTGACTCCTGAGTCGAGTTTCAAAGTATAACACTAACCCTCACTAGTTGAATGAACAAAAATCAGAATCCTATTGATGGCGGAAATATGTATAAATCAGATATCCTATTTGTGAAAATTCATAAATCGGAAATTCCTATTTATAAATCAGAAAAAATTGACTGCCTATATTTAATAAATCTTAGCAAATTTAGCCATCAATCGGAATCCTATTTATGATAAAACCGTCCTATTTTTTTCCATTCGACCAGTGCCTAAGTCGAGTTTCAAGTATGACCTTAACCCTCGAATCAAATCAAGTCTATGCGAGTTTATGCGAGTTTATGTAAGTTTATACAAGTTTATGCAAGTTTATGCAAGATCATGTGAGTTAATTTACAAGTTTATATAAGTTAACAAGTTATAAATATAAATTAATGATTATCTTATATAGTTATTTTTACAAACTACATTTTTCGCATCAAATATTACAATAACTAATGAAAAAATCTTTATTAATAAAATAATAAAATATATGTAAAATAATCCAAGGAATAACTTTTATTAATACACCTCAAGTGATTAAAATATTAGTTCTCGAAATATTATAACATTTATGACCCAAGTCAAAAAATTATAACCCTTAACCCCAAGTTTATAGAATTGTATGACCTTAACCTGTCCCTGACCCTGGGTTCGGATTGGGTCCACGGATCAGACCCAACCTCTTAGGAGCACTACAAATTATAATACATAATTAACATATAAATTCTTGGATTTTGAAATATTTTGTCTTTTTGGAATTTATTCAGAATCTATTTTATATATAGAAGTAAAAAAAGTATTCAGTTATATGTATTTTTAATTAAAGAATTTATCTGGATAATTAAAAAATTTTAGATTTTAAATAAAATAATTTTGTTTTCTATAAAAAACTATTTCAACTTTTTTTTTTAAAATTGTAATTTCAGAATTTCAAAATAATTTTGTATACAAGTATAGTTATAACTATACATGTTCTCAAAATTGATATCACAAAAAAATTTACAAAACAAAATTGTATATATAAAAGTAAAAAAAGTATCTAATTATATATACCCTATAAAAAATACGTATGCTTAAAAAATACTTAAAATATAATTAAAATATTATTAAAATATTATTAAATAAATTAAAATATACTTAAAATATACTTAATTGTATTTATAAAAAACTACTTAAAATATTATAATTTTGTACTTAAAATACATTAAAATATGCTTAAAAAATACTTAATTTAGGTAATGAGTAAGTATATTTTAGGTATATACTTAAAATATACTTAATTTTAAATATGTTTTGATAATATTTTAAGTATATTTTAAATATATACCTAAAACATACTTACTCATTACCTAAATTAAGTATTTTTTAAGTATTTTTTAAATATATTTTAAATATATTTAAGTATAAAATAACAATATTTTAAGTAATTTCTTATATATTTAAAAAATACTTAAAAAATACTTAATGAAGTATATTTTAAATATATTTTAAGTATATTTTAAATATCGTAGTTTTTATAGGGATATCTTTAATTAAGAAATTTATTTGGGTAGTTAAAAAATTTTGGATTTTAAATAAAATAATTTTGTTTTTTATGAAAAACTATTTCAACTTTTTTCTCAAAATTGTAATTTTAGAATCTCAAAATAATTTTGCGTGCAAGTATAATGATATATATTAATTTATATTATACCTGCCGCCCAAATTCGAAATCCAAATGCCGAAATCCCAAATGCCAAAATCCCAAATCCCAAATTATAATTAGTATTTTTTGCCAAAATCCCAAATCCCAAATTCCAAATCCCAAATACTAGTAATTTGTGCATTTTGGCGTCCCAAATCCCAAATTATTTGGAATTTGGGTAACACGTATAATTTATATATAACTTGACTTTATTATCATTAATTGTTAAAATATAAAAATGAATAAAATTAAATAAATAAATAAGTAAAGATTATATTTTTAGACAACAAACTTATAAATTTATTATTATTCAAATGACAACACAAACATATTCAAATTATCAAAAACAGTATCACTAATTAAAAATTCACAAATACTACATATGTTGGATGCCAAATTACCTAATATTGTACACTTATTGGATACTTGATAAATGTGAAAAAAATATTTTTTATACTTATTAAATATCCAATATATATAAAAAACATTTTTTACACCTATCAAATACTTGATAAGTATATAATATTAAGTACAGATACTATACTTATCTAATATTCAATATATATAATATTTGTAAATTTTTGACTTTAACTTACTTAAGTGATTTAAGTTTTGCAATTTATATATTATTCTTAACATACATTCTAGTCGAATAATTTAAGTTTTGTAATTTATACATCATTTTTGAAGTTGGGTTTTGTGATTTACATTATAAATGTCATCAAAACTAATTTAACTTTTAAAATTTCAATTTTTAATTGTGTCAATTACTAGTAAAAATTAAAATTTGCTTTGACTCAACTTTAATTTTTTTCAATTTTAATTGTGTCTGACTCAATTCAATAGTTTTGATGACATATATAATTTATACATTATTTTTAATATATATTCCAGTCAAATAACTTGAGTTTTGTGATCTATATATTACTTAAATGATTTGAGTTTTACAATTTACACATCACTTGAGTGATACTGGTTAAATGACAAAATTTTTAATGCAAGATACACAAATAGACAGGGAGATTTGTGGATGATACACAAATAAACAGGAAGATTTGTAGATAATACATAAATATATGACCAATTTTTAATCAATTTATGATCAAAATTTTACTGATTTTTAATTATTCAACATGTATAACTTGAATTTCATGATTCACATGTTACAACCTAGACTAAGTGTTCACAATGTACTTATGTCATAGGCACTTAACAAGTATATAAATTGTTTAAAAAACTTTATACAATTTAAGATTCACATCATGTTATAATTAGTTCTTGAAATTTAATAACAAATTTGATAAAACACCTTTGTCCTGATACTTTTGACAAATCAAAATTATATATATATGTTCAAAAATATGACAAATTTGAAAAATAAATAAAATTTGACAAATAAATAATAAAAATTCTAAAAATGAAAAATTTATACATTTACATTATTAATAATATAATAAAATAAGTAATATAGTAAAAAAAATGTAGGTGATACAAAATACTCACATAATTTATTATTGTTATTATTAAAAAAAAAAATCCATAGATCAGTTTTTGTACATAAATATGACCAACACCAGCTTACGAAAATAGCAAATTATATTATTATTATCATATTTCAAAATACTAATTACTTCAAATCAAATATACAGTATATTAATTATAATATATTTGAATTCGTTATGGGACCTGGATAATGTGAACTCTTTCTACTAGAGTTAAACAAAACNCAAGTATATAAATTGTTTAAAAAACTTTATACAATTTAAGATTCACATCATGTTATAATTAGTTCTTGAAATTTAATAACAAATTTGATAAAACACCTTTGTCCTGATACTTTTGACAAATCAAAATTATATATATATGTTCAAAAATATGACAAATTTGAAAAATAAATAAAATTTGACAAATAAATAATAAAAATTCTAAAAATGAAAAATTTATACATTTACATTATTAATAATATAATAAAATAAGTAATATAGTAAAAAAAATGTAGGTGATACAAAATACTCACATAATTTATTATTGTTATTATTAAAAAAAAAAATCCATAGATCAGTTTTTGTACATAAATATGACCAACACCAGCTTACGAAAATAGCAAATTATATTATTATTATCATATTTCAAAATACTAATTACTTCAAATCAAATATACAGTATATTAATTATAATATATTTGAATTCGTTATGGGACCTGGATAATGTGAACTCTTTCTACTAGAGTTAAACAAAACTAATTAAATAATTTGTAATTTATGTTTGAATTATTAGAATTAAATTTAAAAATATCAAACTTACATCTTGGAATTATTAAAATTTGTATCTTCCAAATATGCATTTTCTAATTCTGATTGTGTTAATGAATCTATAAATTTAAAATTATCAATAATTATTATTTAAATTAATTATTAAATTATTATAGAAAATATATAATTTTATATATGAAATAATTATTACCAATATCACTAAGAGATGATGATGAATTTGCTGAATCATTGGCACTTAAGGATTGTTGGGAATCTGCCGCTGGAATTTGTTTATTTGTCGGTTGAAGTCCTTGATAAAAAATAAAATAAAATAGTTCAATTGAAGATTACTGAAACATTTGTTTATCTGTTTACGTATCTATAAAAAAGATTAAATTCATACCCAAATTGCTTGAACTTGAATCCGACTTTATAATATTTCGTAAATTATCAATAATAGGAACTTTGGTTTTTATTGGATCAAGAATTTCTGTGACTTCTCTTAAATTTGATTTTACATCATCGTCAGGTATTGAAACCGAAGGTAAGAATGCCGCCACACTCTGTTTGGTTAATTCCGCTAATCTCACACTTAATGAATTATCATTCACATTATCACTTTCGTCATCCCGAATTAAATCAGAATAATTATTCTCAAGATAAACGCTATGAATAATACTATTTTTTGAAGTTTCTTGATTCTCATCTGATAAATGAATTCCCGGTGATAATGATAATGATGCTGCAGGAGTCATGAATGAATTTGAAGAAGATTCCAAACTTGTTAAATTTTCTGATTTAGATTGAATAGCTTGAGTAGCTTGAGTAACTTGAGTAAATTGATTAAATTGGGTGGTCTGTTTCGGTATTAAATCAATTGTAGTAATAGTTGAAACTGAAGATGATGCTGACATCGTTTTTCTAGGTAAAGTTGATGATCCTATTTGAGTTGGTGATGGTGTAACAGAAGGTTTGTTCTCAAAAGAAAGCAATGAGGTTTTTGCTATTATATATTATATATAGACAAAAATATACAATATTTAATTAAAAATTATTAAAATTAATAAAAATTTTAGTAAATAAAGAAATAAAAACAAACATTGAGAAGATATTCCAATTTCATTAGTTACAGATGCAGTAATAGATGATGATGTTGACCCATTTGTAGGTTTTCGACCATCCGATAAACTTGTATTACTACCATTTCGTATCATCTCTTGTGATCCTACAGAAACACCACGCGACGTCATATAATGTTCTCTACTATTATTCGATAGAGCTGAAGTTGGCCTTTGGTATCCAGTATTTACTAATATATTTAGATAGATGTGCATACGTATATGAATATATCAAAGAATAATATCAAGATAATAAAACAATTCGCTTATTTAAAAAAAAAAAAAAAAACCTACAACTTGGAGCTCTGTTACGACTACTCAAGGTACCACTGCTACTCATTGCTTCACCTAAACGTAATTGCATCTGAACTCCCCGAAGTTGTGTTTCATATAAAAAAGCTGCATATCGTAAAAGATATGGTACTGGAACATTCAATAGCCTAGAGGCTGCATTCCCTGTTTTCCAAAATTCNTTAATAAAAATTTTAGTAAATAAAGAAATAAAAACAAACATTGAGAAGATATTCCAATTTCATTAGTTACAGATGCAGTAATAGATGATGATGTTGACCCATTTGTAGGTTTTCGACCATCCGATAAACTTGTATTACTACCATTTCGTATCATCTCTTGTGATCCTACAGAAACACCACGCGACGTCATATAATGTTCTCTACTATTATTCGATAGAGCTGAAGTTGGCCTTTGGTATCCAGTATTTACTAATATATTTAGATAGATGTGCATACGTATATGAATATATCAAAGAATAATATCAAGATAATAAAACAATTCGCTTATTTAAAAAAAAAAAAAAAAACCTACAACTTGGAGCTCTGTTACGACTACTCAAGGTACCACTGCTACTCATTGCTTCACCTAAACGTAATTGCATCTGAACTCCCCGAAGTTGTGTTTCATATAAAAAAGCTGCATATCGTAAAAGATATGGTACTGGAACATTCAATAGCCTAGAGGCTGCATTCCCTGTTTTCCAAAATTCGAAATTTGAAATAATAAAAAAAAAATTTCTTTGAAAATTATATATTATTATGCTAAATTTTTAAAGCTTAGAACTTACTAACAATCTATATTTGAACGCTTATTTGATGTAAGAATTTCCCATAATTTTTGCTCCATTTCTTCTGTCCAAATAACCTAGATAAAGCAAAAAATATAAAATAAGTACAAGCACAAAAATAAAAAATTGTTTTTTTCTGAACATACAGAAGGAGGATCTACAAAGCCCGCGGGTCTTTTGTAAGGAATGCGTATAACGACGTGTAAAGGTACTTCGGAAGTCATTTCTATTATTTTTTATTTTTTCCACAGTAAACTTCAACAATTAATTGCATTTTTAAAACAATTACTGTAAATATGATTGGTGCATTTAAAAAAGAATTTATTTATAAAATTTAGATCCAAATTTATCTTTTTTTTTTTGGAAAAATTTCTTATATATATATATTACAGGAAATAGAAAAAATTCAAATAAGATATTCTAATTCAATAAAAACGTAATTAATACAAGAAGACAAATTATTACAATCCATTATTAATCAGATCATCTTTTAAAATTCATATTAATTTTTTTTTTTTTTTAAAGATAATATATATGAGGATGGAATTAGGCAAGGATAAAATTCCACCACCTTTGTTTGTCTACAAATACATTTCAAATTATCGTTGAAAACCTTTTGTTTTTTTTGTATTCCATCCAAAAAGAAATTTTTTTTCTTGTGGTATAAATAATTTTTGGACTTCATCTTCCGAAAAGACAGTTGAATTATCTTGTTCTTTTTTTTTTCATCGTTGTTCTTTGTATATAAAAGCTCCGTAAATTTTCTTTATACAAATTTCTGATTAGATATTTTTTTTTAAAAAAATAAAGGAAATATGTAGTAAAGATGATGAAAAAGAATTGTTGATATGAATAACAATAATTAAATAATGAATAATAAAAATTCACATAAAATAAGCAAATGATTTTGAAATGTGAAATAAAATGAATCAAATAATACAAAAGACACCTAAAAATGTGCTAATTATATAAATTTTCTTGTTTTCTGTGTTCATGATGATTGTGGTTGTACTGTCTAATGTTAAAAAAGAGCAATTTAATATATGATTAATGAATAATGAATAATTAATAATTAATAGGTTCTTCGTCACTAACAAAGATTGATAAAATAATAAATCCCACATTTTTTTCTTTAACTTCATTTATCATACCC
The DNA here is from genome assembly GCA_003547095.1 of Diversispora epigaea. Classification (NCBI taxonomy): domain Eukaryota; kingdom Fungi; phylum Glomeromycota; class Glomeromycetes; order Diversisporales; family Diversisporaceae; genus Diversispora; species Diversispora epigaea. The sequence goes on along the minus strand of PQFF01000293.1, from coordinate 100,480 downwards.
TATAATTGTTCCCTCGATAATTGTTAGAATATCCTCCACGATAGCCACTATTACCACGACCACCACGATAACCCCCTCTACCACCTCCTCGATAACCACGACTACGATAACCTCCACGGTACCTTCCACCATCAATAGAAACTTGTCCAAAGGTTTCAAGGTTGAGACGCCTTTCTTCCGATTGTTTTTGTCGTCGTTCCGCAACAGATAATCCACGACTATAAAATTATAATTCATCAAATTATGTATTGAACAGTAAATTATATAAATTTATATGAAGAAATTTTTTAAACTTACCGTCCATCGGGACCTTGTTGTTCCAAACGTTCCTTTGTCTCACAAGAAATATTATCAAAAAATGATTTCGCCTTATCATAATAACTCTCGGCAGGTGGTATCAAAATATCTTCTTCCTCTTCTTCTAATCCAATTGTAATATTATCTGCACTTTCATCATCCTTAAGTTCATGGTTAGGAACTATTTTCTTAACAACTTCTTTAACAAGTTCATCCTTATTAAACTTAGCATTCGACGATTCAAAATCGAAGTCTGATTGCGGAACTGGAATTCTATTACGATCATAGTTTGGATTGAAATTTCTTCTACCTCCACGAGCTCTACGATTTTGTTGAACCAAATGACCGCCCATGCCAGGAAGCCTATTATTACTGGGAGTAGATCGGTTGTTGTTTACAACTAAGAAAAATAATAATGATAATAATAATAATAATAATAATAATAATAATAATGAAAATAATATAATAAGATCGATCTAATGAATTAATCACTTTTAAATTTTTTAAATTTTTTTTATAGGAATATTGAATTTAGAAATATTTACTCACCTCCTGGTTTATCCCCGTTAGTTTCTTTCGGAGTTATGCTTAATTCACTAACTTTTTTAGCTAAATTCTCTACCGCCACAGCCGTTGACGATGACGGTGCTTCTTTCGTATTTTCAATTCTAGTGTTATTGGATGTTGACGCAGGGGACCGTACGCTAGTTCCCGTCTTGACGAAATTTTTGAGTGCTGTGGCTTGCTTATCCGTTTTGTGGTCTTCTACCTTGTCTGGTGCACCATGTTCTTTCTGTATTCAAGTAGTTAGGAATTGGTATGAAACATGGACCATGGTAATCAAGTGTAAATTGCTGCCAAAATTGCAGACCTGTTGTTGTGACTTTGGCTGTTCAGCTTCTTTAGCAGTATTTTCGGAGTGATTATTGAGCTGTCGTACCACAGAAAAATCAACGATTTTTTTTTTAACATAATGAATTTATAAAAATAATAGATTATGATAATATGATGATAAAAGAAATAAAGAACGAACATTTTTCACAACTTTTGTATTATTATTATTATTATTATGCTAGTAAAAGAAAAAATATATAAAAAAAATAAAATAAAAAGACCATTCGAGTTTATGAAGTTATTCATAAAAACGTCGGTTCTTATTATCTAAAAAAAATTTAGAATAAAAATTTTCGTGGTCAGTAAGGAAAAAAATACCTGTTGTGGTTGAGGTGGTTGAGGTACTTGTGGTTGTTGCCAGTATTGCTGTTGTTGTTGAAATGACGCTGCAGCAACTTGTTGTAAATAGAAAGGATTCAAAGGAGCCCCGGCAAAGTTAGGTGGTGGTTGTACACCTAACGGTGGTGGAGGAGCAAACCCTTGAAAATTTGGTGGTCTCGGAGCAGTAGTCTATTAATATATATATATATATATATATATATATAGTGTGTGTGTATATATATATATATATATTATTATTCATAAAAAGTAAGAAATTTAAATTGTTGGTATTAATTGATCTTCAATAATATTATAATATATTCTTAAAATATTATAATTCTTTTTTTTTTTGATGATGATAAAAGATCAGAAGGAAGGCAACATAATTATCAACAATATATGTTCAGACGTGAAATTGTTATTTTCCTCATCATATCATTAAAGGTTATTTAAGGAACAAAGTAGAAACCAACTTGACTTTTGTCAAGACAAAACTTATTTAGAATTATCGCTATATTACACACGCATTATTATTAACATTATTATTATTTAATATCCTTATTTTACGAGATCTCACCCCAAGAATTGCGGGATCATTTGGAACTTGAGGGGTAATAGATTGTTGTTGCGCTGGAGCTTCGCATACGTGCAAATCTTTTACGTCTGAACCCCGAAATACTATATATTCAAATACATTGTCGGAGGGAGGAATTTCCTCTGAAGAATTTCCTCGACGACCTTCCGTTCCGTAAGAACGTACTTAAAAAAAATAAAATAAAAATTATATTTAAAATAATATTTTTTTTTTGATGAAAATAAGAAAATCTTTAGGTTCTTATAAAAAGTAATAATCTTATATAATCTTAAATAAGAAGTTGTTTATTGGGCTCAAGATTTAAGTTACATAAATTCATGATTTATGTGAAACTTTTAAACACGATCTGAAAGGCTGCCCAAAAATTCAAACAATAAAGTACAGAACACAAACCTTGTTCAAGTGCTACAGTTGAGTCAGTAGAATTGATGGAATGAAGGATCCCGACATATCTTATATCTGAACGTGAAATTAAACTGATTTTGGATCCAATGTATCCTACACTACCACTCATCTTCATCTGAGGGGTTAAGAGCTCTTTGGGCGAAGATTTTGGTAAAAAAAAATTTCCGATTGTTATAAAGGTTGCACCAAAATTTAGAATTAATTCGCCGATCTAATGTGGATCATGTGTCAATCGCCAAATTTAAAATGTAGAATATAACAATACAACGAATATTTTAAAACAAGGATATAATGATTTGTGTATTCTAAAAGAATGTAACGAAGAACCATTCCCATTAAAAATAAGTTCCGAATTCATTTATTACAACAATCACAATTTTCTTTTCAATAGTAGTGACCTTTGATTTACTTATAATTATAATTTTTATTTTTATTTTTATATTTTTTTATACTAATTTTTTTTCTTTTGTGATAAGAAAACTTCCCTAAAGCAACTTGTGTGAATAATAATATAGAATGGATATGGCAATTAAAATTTATCTTTGTAGAAATTTGGTAAAATTAATAAATTTAGCAAAAAAACCAATTATTATTGATTCATACTTAACATTAAATGATACTTTGTCCATTTATAAATAAATTACATTTTTAATATATTTTTAATATATTTAATATTAAATAATCAACCCACGTATTCCACTCGAATCAATATAATATTCTCCAAAACGTCTAGGTGCATATGGTGCCATTATTAATGCAATAGTTCTTGGATTTTTTTTGTCATTATTACTTCCTTCTGACAAAATTCTCTTCGGTCTAGAAAGTACTATTCTTACATTTATCGTATTGGACCATGTTAATCCTAAAGCTGGAATTTTTTTCGTTCCATCTCCACCAATTATTAATAATTGTTTTTGATAATGATTATACTCATAATGTTCTTTGACTTCTTCATTAAAATAATTTTCCTCGGTATTCATTGATGTGAAATTATCTAATACTTGATTTACACAAACAATCGGTACATTAAATTGATCACTTATTTCCTTTAATTTAATACCTATTTGATAAATTTCTGATGATCGTCGACGAAGATTCATAAATTCTTTCGTTTCAAAACCACCACGAAAATTTGCTGTTATAGAATCAATAATTATTAATCGTATATTGTTTCGAGAAAGAAGAATAGGTAATTGATGAAAAAGAACATTTCTCTGCGCTTCTAGATCGGAAACTGTCACGCAATGAACATTTTTGGCCAAATCTACTTCCTTCATACAACTATATCGTTGTTGGAATAATGGAATCATCTGATAATAACGTTTTAGGTGAAAACTTTTTTCGGTAGAAATGTAAACCACTCCTGTTATTATTATGTTATTATTATGTTATTATTGTTGTATAAATTTCATAAATTTTATAAATTTTTAAATCTATCCGGTGAAACTACTCTGACTACTCGAGAATTTGATAATTTGATCGGATCACAAACCTCCATTCAATCCACCCATTTTCTTTGGTAACTGAACTGTTAAACAAAGTTGTAAACTTAATTGTGTTTTACCCACTGAACTTTATAAAAAAAATATATATATATAAATTTAATAATATCATGTTTCATCTGTTTGTTTGTTTTTTTTTCATCTTAAATTTAGAAATAAAGATTTGATTTTCGACAATTACCTCTCACCTACGATTTCAGTAATTCCCTTTGATAAGATACCTCCACCAAGAATTCTATCAATTTGTTTATCACCTGTACTAAGAAAATTTTCATCTTCATTTAATAACCTTAACACAGTTTTAGGAGGATAAGAAATTGTCCGAGTTTTTATTATCTCTTGTACAGTTGAATTTATAAGTTGAGATACTTCTTTTTCTGTTAATTTTAATTTTTTTATCAGGTCGCCCTCACTATGGTGTAGTACGTCAGCCACAGTTTCAAAATTTGCTATACATATATATATATATATTTATTTATTTATATTTATATTTGATTCTATTTTATTATCCTATAATTTGAAAAATAATAATTCCAGACGATAAAATAAAGATAAAATATAAAATAAAAATTATTTAAACTATCGTACAGTATTTTAAAGCGTTAGCGATCTCAGGGCGTAATAATATACTTTGAAGTTTTTCCATGAATTATTCAAATTATTGAATTATTCGAAACGCGATTTAAAAATTTTTTAACCTTTTTTTTTTATAATATCAAAAATTTGAGAGTCTGACGTAATACGTGACAAATAATGATATTAAGGTTTAGTTCATTTTTTTTTGTATTTAAAATTTCACAAAATTAATAATAAAATTTGCCCCGAATTTGGTTTTGATTTTTTTTAAATATGTATACTTGTATGCTTTATTAAAAGAAAAAAATAGATTGACAATATATACAGATCACTGTTCTATAATAATTTTTATTATCAATAGCATTAAAGTACTTAGTTGAAGTCTTATAATTAAAAGGCATGTTCAAAGACATTATTGTTATTCATTTTCACTTGATCGAAGGAATTTACCAAATTCCGAAGACAAATATGATCTAACATGGCAAACATTTAATATTTTCTTTTTAATGTACTCTTCTATAAGATGTAATTCCTGATATATAAGGAGATTACAAAATAAGTATCAATATTATTGCATAGGAAATAATTTTGAGTTTGAGCTAAGAGATGATTCAAGAATTCAATTTACACAAAAAATAAGTTGTGAATCTTTCTTAATATCTAATAAGTCTAAATCTTTAAATACATTAAAAATACCTGTCATAATAATTTACAAAAGTTACAATCAGTTGTAATTAATTGCATTATAAGGAAAATTTAATTATACCATATGTCACAGTTAATTGTAACACTTTTTTTGAATTACAGCAAGTATTTAAAACATGTTATAAATTACATATAACTTCTATAAACACAATAAATAACACATGTTAAATAATCAAAAAATCAACAAGGAAAGTTATAACCAATTCCTTTTGCAGAATTAATGACCTTCACATAGAAACTTCTTATTAATCTTTTCAGGAAAGAGATGGAAAAGTAATAACACTTCTAGCAAGGTAACATTCCTATGAAATTCATCCACAATTTAATCAGTAATGATTTGATAATCTGTTCATCACATGTCAACCATAACAAATAAACAAACTTTGGACGCGTTCGATTATCATATATTACTTAGCCGTTAAGACAATAATTTAGGGACTAATATTAAATAGCCTTTTCAAATTTAAATGTCTGCATCATTAACTCAAAATCTTCAACAATGTGTGCAACGATTGCAAGACAGCACTTCTTTGGTAATAATTTTTTTAAATATTCGGATCTATGATCTTATGTGACAATATATAATATTTTTATTTATTTTGTTTCTATTATAATATAGCTTCAAGTTTCGGTAAAAAACCTAGAAAGTAGTACGCAAAATTTTTCTCGATTAAAAAAGATAATGGCTTGTCAGCGGGTAAAATAAAAATATCTAAAAAAAAATATCAAATTTTTATTTCCGAATAAAAAATATTATAAAAATATTTATGACGCATGTTTTAAAAAAAAAAAAAAAAGTTATATGAATTAGTTACAGAAACAGAAATTCGTGAAACTCAAGGATCATTAGCTGTTCAGCTTGAACCACGAGTTAAAAATCTTTTATTAAAAGCCGAAGAAATGCTATTGGAGTTGGAACAACGCGAAAANATTAAATAGCCTTTTCAAATTTAAATGTCTGCATCATTAACTCAAAATCTTCAACAATGTGTGCAACGATTGCAAGACAGCACTTCTTTGGTAATAATTTTTTTAAATATTCGGATCTATGATCTTATGTGACAATATATAATATTTTTATTTATTTTGTTTCTATTATAATATAGCTTCAAGTTTCGGTAAAAAACCTAGAAAGTAGTACGCAAAATTTTTCTCGATTAAAAAAGATAATGGCTTGTCAGCGGGTAAAATAAAAATATCTAAAAAAAAATATCAAATTTTTATTTCCGAATAAAAAATATTATAAAAATATTTATGACGCATGTTTTAAAAAAAAAAAAAAAAGTTATATGAATTAGTTACAGAAACAGAAATTCGTGAAACTCAAGGATCATTAGCTGTTCAGCTTGAACCACGAGTTAAAAATCTTTTATTAAAAGCCGAAGAAATGCTATTGGAGTTGGAACAACGCGAAAATATACTTCAAGAGGAGGTAATTTTTTAATAATTAAAAAAAAAAGTTATTATTTTTAAAGTATTTATTGTAACTTATTATTATTTACCTAGACTAATATGGGCGAGATTGAATTAGATGCGGAATTAAAAAAAGCACAATTAAAACGATTAAATTTACCACAACAATCGAATAAAGAAAATGATTCGACAAAAAAGTTTAATAGACAACAACAACCAAAGAATGCACACAATAATGAAAATATGAAAAAATTGAGGGAAGTTAAGAAAAAAATGGAGAGAATGTCCAAAACGGTTGAGGGATTAGAGGAAGATTATAAAAATAAGGAAAGTTTTATATAGAAAAATCAAGATATTCTGATGATTAAAGATAATTATCGATTGAAATTCATTAAAATTCATAAATTCTATAAATAATAGATGGAAGAACTTCATCATCAAAAGCAACGAATTATTGCAGAACAAAAACCTTCAGCAATAAAATCACAAAAAAGAAAATCTAAAAAATCCTCAAAGGTAAAAAAGTTGATACTACCGGAAAAATGTATTATTCAATATTAAATAATAAATATGAAAGAAATTCAAAGTCTAGGAATAAAGAAATTTTAGAAAATGTTGGAGAACAGATTAAAGAATTTATTGGAAAAAAAAAGGAAATTCAACAATATAAAATAATGGAAGTTTTTTGTGACTCCGAAAGTATGACGGATGAAGGTAGCAAATTAATTACAATAATTATTAATTAACATAATTAAATACAATTAATAAAAATCAACACTCTTGATTTGATTTTTTTTTTTAAAAAAAAAAGATTCCAGATGGAAACAATTTCAAACACAATATGACTTTTTTAAACGAGCATCACAACAAATTTCGTCAATATCTAATTTGCCAAGTAAGATTTAAAATTATTAATTATATATTAATTATTTTAATTATATATTANAAAATCACAAAAAAGAAAATCTAAAAAATCCTCAAAGGTAAAAAAGTTGATACTACCGGAAAAATGTATTATTCAATATTAAATAATAAATATGAAAGAAATTCAAAGTCTAGGAATAAAGAAATTTTAGAAAATGTTGGAGAACAGATTAAAGAATTTATTGGAAAAAAAAAGGAAATTCAACAATATAAAATAATGGAAGTTTTTTGTGACTCCGAAAGTATGACGGATGAAGGTAGCAAATTAATTACAATAATTATTAATTAACATAATTAAATACAATTAATAAAAATCAACACTCTTGATTTGATTTTTTTTTTTAAAAAAAAAAGATTCCAGATGGAAACAATTTCAAACACAATATGACTTTTTTAAACGAGCATCACAACAAATTTCGTCAATATCTAATTTGCCAAGTAAGATTTAAAATTATTAATTATATATTAATTATTTTAATTATATATTAATTATTTTAATTATATATTATTTTAATTATATATTATTTATTTTAATTATATTTAATTAGGCGATACTATTTCTGATTTCGAAACGCTATGCATTTCTTATATAGAGTTTTTGAGTAATAAGAAGTTTGAGGTATTATTTTTAAAGACATGTTTATGTATATTAAATTTTTTTATATTAATTTTTTTATATTAATTTTTTTATATTAATTAATTTATTTTTTTTAAGGTTCAAAAAAAAACCAATGTAGATCGTTTGAAACAAAGAAACGAAAATATAAACAATTTAAAAAAATTATGTAAATTATTATATCCCACGGAAAATCTTGGTGGAACAATCGCGAGAATTATAGAAATTCTATTAGATTCGGATCAAAAAGAAATATTTGTTAAAGAATTTGGAAATGTAAACATTAATTATTATAATCATTATTTAAGTTATTTCATTTTCTAAAAATAGGTAAAATCGAATTTATTTTTATATTATATTTAGGAATTTCCTCCCGAACAAGAAAGAAGACATAAACTCCAAGCTGCAATAGCTACACTGAATAAACTTGACATAACGGAAACGGTATTAGAAGAACATCCAAATGGATGTGATAATGATGGACAAATGATTTTAAAATTTAAAATCGATGTAGATAATTAAAGACGGACGAATTTTCAAGTTGAAATGTTTTAAGATTTAAATTTACAAGAAAATTTCGTCATAAAATAAAACGAACAATTATTCATAATATTAAATTCATTAAATTTATTAAATTTTATTATGAATTCTCCAAAAAATAGATAATAATTATTGATATTACAATTATTATTAATATTATTACTTCCTATTAATAATATTTATGTATTGACAAGTTAAATTCTTTAGTCATTAAATCCAAATACATGTAATCCGATGTATTGCTTATCAATTTCGGCGTCTCCAGCATAAGCTAATAAATAACCTTTTGGGTGCCATGCCACCGAATTCGTAGCCGCTTGGGTTTTGATTTTAAAAACTGGTTTTCCACCCTTCTCAACATCCGACTATATAAATAATTTTGTAAATAAAAGTAATTTCAAAAAAATAAAAATAATAGTTGAAAAAAAAGAAAGATAAAAAAAATACCCACCACATGAATATATTCATCCTCGGAAGCAGACGCTAAATATACGCCATCAAATGAAAAACTTATTGTTCGTACAGGAAATCTAAATAATAAACAAACAACAAATAGTTGCAATAATAATAATAATAATAATAATTTTTACAATAATAACAAACAAAACAACAATAACACACTTACTCTAAACCTCTAAATGTTCTTAGACAAACTCCATTTTCAATATCCCATAAAGTTACAGTTGCATCTGCTCCCCCCGTTGCAACATATCTAAAATGAAGAAAAGTAATCTTGAATAATTTAAATAATATAATAATAATATTATTACAAGATTTCGTACCTTTGTTTAGGATCAAAATCTAAGCAATAACAATTAGCTGTATGTCCTTTTAATACTTGTACTTGAGATAAAGATGGCCATTCTAACATTTTAATTGCACCTGATCCCGTTGTTAAAAAGAACTTTGAACAATCATGATTCCAACTTATTTCATTTATCTTGTAAAAAATAATAATCAATAAATATTGTTCTTAATATAATATAATATATATGAAAATTTTTCTTTAAGTTTACCTCATCTCTATAATCATCCATCTCTGTATAAGTTTTTACTATGGCTGGTGATAATTTCCTTGGATCGATAAAAGATATCTTGTCGTCCTATAAATTATTATTATTGTTATTATTATTATAATATAAAAATATTCCATTAAAGTATGTAATCAAAAAAAATTCTTGACAAACCTTATCACCAACAGCAATCATTTCACCATTCCAACTCCAACTGATATTTATGTTCTCTCCATCAGTTGATACAATGTGAGTACATCTTTTGGAATCTTTTAAAATGAAATATCAAAATTATCATATTTATATATATTTATTTATTTGCATATATATATATATATATATATATAAACAATCAATTAACAGAAATACCTCTTGTATCCCAAAATCTTACTGTCCTATCTGTAGATGCGGTTGCTAATTCGTTGGGTGATAAAGGACTCCAACATAATTGATCAACGCTTTCTTCATGTCCGAGTAATTTGACAGAATATTTTATGTCTTCCTAAATGAAAGAAATTTAAATGATCCACCGTAAATAAAATTTGNCTCATCTCTATAATCATCCATCTCTGTATAAGTTTTTACTATGGCTGGTGATAATTTCCTTGGATCGATAAAAGATATCTTGTCGTCCTATAAATTATTATTATTGTTATTATTATTATAATATAAAAATATTCCATTAAAGTATGTAATCAAAAAAAATTCTTGACAAACCTTATCACCAACAGCAATCATTTCACCATTCCAACTCCAACTGATATTTATGTTCTCTCCATCAGTTGATACAATGTGAGTACATCTTTTGGAATCTTTTAAAATGAAATATCAAAATTATCATATTTATATATATTTATTTATTTGCATATATATATATATATATATATATAAACAATCAATTAACAGAAATACCTCTTGTATCCCAAAATCTTACTGTCCTATCTGTAGATGCGGTTGCTAATTCGTTGGGTGATAAAGGACTCCAACATAATTGATCAACGCTTTCTTCATGTCCGAGTAATTTGACAGAATATTTTATGTCTTCCTAAATGAAAGAAATTTAAATGATCCACCGTAAATAAAATTTGAATCCAATTAACTTGAAATGTCGTAATTTATTTTACCATCGTTTTCACCAATAGGCATCCTGAAAGCAGCCCAAAAAAAATTGATATATAAAAAACGGGTGTAGAAAAGTTAAAGGTGTGTAACAAAGGTACACAAGCCTATATAAGTTATAAATACCTGATCGGCTTCCCAAAGGCGAACTGTTTTATCGACCGAACCACTGGCAAGTCTTCTACCGTCACAGTTCCAGGCCACAGTTCGTACAGTTTTTGTATGACCCATCAAGATTTTGGTTCTACATTTATTGAAATACTCTTTTGGCTATTTATTTTTTTATTATTATTATTTATTTATAGCCAATATTTAACATATTTAGCCAAAGGGTAGATGAAAACCAAAACGGCGATCGAAAGGACGAAAAAAAAGCTTTTCGCCACATTCTTACAGTTTCTTCTGCCGTAGGACCCCGTGGGACTGGTTTCCGAACTGATGTTCTTTTAGACGACACCGATGAAGATTGAGTGACTGGCGCCATTAAAGTTAAAAAAGACTTATAGCTGGTCATAAAGATGATTATTTTTATTCGAATTATATCACTGAACCCGAATTTTTTATACCACTTGAGATCACATGATTTAAATGATTAAAATTTATTACACAATCAAAAATTTTTTCTATAAACACTCAAGTAAATTAAAGTAAATAAATATCCTAAATCTTTTAATGTTTTAATTTTTTAATTTTTTTTGCTAGACAAGACAGATGATTTCTTTTCCTTTAATTTTTTCACCTTGATATTATTCTTAGTATCTTTCAAAGATTTATCACCTGTATTTTTCTTAGCATCTTTCAAAGATTTATCACCTGTACCTTTCTTAGTATCTTTCAAAGATTTATCACCTGTATCTTTCTTAGCATCTTTCAAAGATTTATCACCTGTACCTTTCTCATCATGTTGCTTTTTCTTTGCAGACAAAATAGATTCCTTTTCCTTTAATTTTCTCACCTTATTATTATTTTTATCATCTTTCATAAATTTATCACCTATATCCTTTTCATCATCATGTTTTCTTTTCTTTTCATAACTAATATGATGTGGTAAAACATTAAAAATTGGTAAACTAGTGGATGTATTTGTCTTGATGTTTAAAGATTGAATATTCAACCATTTTTTTGGTATTTTATCCACAATTTTGGATACTCCCATTTCAATATTTTCTAATATTTGTAATGCTGTCATATCTGTTGTACCTATTTTAATTGCTCTATATATGTATTATATGTGTATTTAGAAATGAAAATAATTAACCAGATTAATCTATTTTGAATTTTTGAATTTATCAAATTAATCAAATTTACTTACAGGCATGTCCCAGGCCTAAAATGCATATAAGTAGAATTACAAGCTTTAAAAATTTCTTTCTTGAAATTTTTTTGATCTTTCAAATTTACAGGAATTGGTTGCCTATGTAATTGAAAAAAAATTTTTTAGTAAAAAAAAACATTTCATAAATTTTTTTTTTTTTTTGAAAGAAAGAAATTAACTTACTTTTTCTTTTCAAAAAATTTTTTTCCCAACAATTTTGGAAGATAATTTATTACTCGATCATCCGCCAAAAACAAATCATAGGAATCGCATAACAAACGTTTTGCCTCATATGGATGATATTTTTTACGTAACTTGGATAATCCAATTACCTTAATAAAGAAGATATTATAAAATAAAAATTTTTATCTCCAAAATAAGATATACCTATTAAATATATATATATAATTACCTTCTTAACGTTTTTTGCTTCTTGATTTATCACCAATTCTTTAAAATCTTTTTGTGGATCCTTTGTAATCAAACATATTTCTGTTGATGAATTATATAAAGGATGTTTCAATGGACTAGGAATATTATAAATATATAATTAGAAAAATTTGAATCGATCAAATCAATAATAATAATTACTTGAGATAATTACATGTTAATAGGTTTGGCTTTATTCTCATCCGAAAACTTGTGAGTAGAAACAATAAGCCAAACAAATTGTATAGGATCCGTTATAAGCTCGTTTTCATTTTTTTCGTTTTGTTTAGAAACGTATTTAAGAAGTATAGTAACAGCCTTTTCAATCTATTAATTAATTAATTCATTAATTAATTTATTAAACAATATGAAATTAATAGAAATTAAAAAATAATTCCGTCCGAAATAAAATTACCAGTTCTCTGTTAAGTGTTGGAATTTCTCCCATAGTTATTGTAAATTCATCCGATTATCTAAATTATTGTTAATGTAAATTCGTGGTGTAGTATCCGATTAAAAAATGTTGCACTGAATATATTCAATGACACGTGGCCAACCCGTAGTCTATACTGCGGTCAAGTGAAAAAGATATAAATGTGAAAAAAAAATCAATTCTTTAATGATATCTTTTCAAATTATTCGAAGTATATAGTTTATTGGTATACATTTTACCATATTTTTACGTGCTAACTATATTTTTATTCTTTAAATATACAACATTAACTCATTAACTTCGTGTTAAATCAACCAACTCTTCTAATGCAAATTTTTAGACTCAAAAATATAAATAATATGGAAACTGAACCATTAATTCCTAAGGAACAGTAAGTTCAAATAACTCCAACTATTACTTCATGTTTTTCTTTTGAAAATACATTAAAGTTTTTATCATTTCTTTGCAGAGTGATCCCTACAATTCAAATCTTCGAGTCACAGGGTCAAACAGCAAATCATGTGGAAAGAAGGAAAAGTAAAGGGGTCAGGACGAAAAGATCAAAAAGTGTTACAGAACTGGGTGTTGATGATTCAGCTAGTGAAGGAGGTTCCACTGACGACGGAAAACTTGTTTCTTCAAAAGTTTTTAGAAGTACTAATGTGAAAAAAGAAGGCTTTGATGGTCCGTTCTTTATTAGCATCTTAAGCAATTTATTATTAAGAATTATTAGAGATGTTTAGAACTAATTTTAATTTGATTTTTTATTTAGATTTCATAAAGAGGCGTCGGAATGTGCTAGAAAAACAGAGATCTACCATTTCATTATACACTTCTCCAATACTCGTTATGACCTATTTTTTAGCATATATCACTCAGCAAATAAAAACATTTATCGAATATGCTCGATCAAGAAAGTGGATTTTGACATCTATACCGGCCTTGGGGATATTAATTCAATTTTCATTATTAGTTGAAGGATCTCATCAACAAGTAAAGAATTATGAAGTAATCCTTTTTGCTATTAAAATTTTAATCATTCATTTAATATTATATTATTATTTTTCATTTTTAGATATTATATCATCTCCAAACATTAATATTTTGGTATTGTTATTGGATCGGATTAGGAATCGCGTCTTCGATAGGTCTTGGTACTGGTTTGCATACATTTGTCTTATTCTTGGGACCTCACATTGCCGAAGTAACTTGGGCAGCTTATAAATGTGGAAATCTCGATTTTGAAACCTTTGGTCCAAATAGGTACGCGTTTTTGAATTAATTCATTTTATTAATTTCAATCATGTCGAAAATTTAATTATTATTGAATAAATCTAAATTTTTAGGTTTCGCTGTCAACCTACCATAACATCATCCGTTACTGTCTCACTTTTAAGTATTTTTAAAAAAGTTCAATGGGAATCTTTTTTTTGGGGATTCGGTACGGCTTTAGGTGAATTGCCACCTTATTTTGTTGCTAGGGCTGGTAAGTCATTTTAAGATTACGTTGTATCAAAATTCATTGCAGGGTAAAAAAAATCCTAACGATGTAATTGTTTTTAATTGATATACAAATAATTTAGCCGCTCTATCAGGAAGTCGAAGCGAAGAGTTAGAACAAATTGATACTTTATTAGAAAAGTCCCCCGAAAGTATATCTTATAAAGAACGCATTCTAATATCGATTCATAGATTTATGCAAAGACTAGGATTTTTTGGAATATTTGTTTTTGCTTCGGTAAGTGAAATTTATTTATTTTTTTTTGATTTCACAATTTCAAATCGTAACATATTATTTTATTATGACTTCTACTAGATTCCGAACCCATTATTTGATTTAGCAGGTATCATATGTGGTCAATTTCTGGTTCCATTTTCAACATTTTTTGGTGCGACTTTTCTGGGTAAAGCAGTTGTAAAGTCTTCCATTCAGGTATTTTTTTCGTATTTTCTCCTACTTTAATTATTTTTTTTATTACAAAAACATTATTAAAAGTAAATTATAACTTTGTCTCATATATACTTATATAAATTCATAGAGCATTTTTGTAATTTTATTGTTCTCGCGAGATACAATCAGTACAATTCTGCAGATTACACAACAATATATTCCATATATACATGATAAACTTGAAATCGTTGTTCAACGACAAACACAAATGTTAAGACGAGAAGAAGGTGTCGATGCCCCTGATACGGGACCAGTACGTTTTCAATTTAAGTTGCTAACCTAATATTTAATTATTTTATATTTATTTACCTACTCTTATTATGTTTTTTAGGTAAATCCTAGTTACATATCTCTTGTTTGGAATACAATCTTTGATATAATGTTAGCCTATTTTGCTCTCTCTATTATAGAGACTTTGGCTATTTCACATCTCAAACGAGTACATGATCAAGAAATTGAAGCCCTAGAGAAAAAGGTAAAGGATAATGAATTTGAAATCATTAAAGATACATCTCCAATGTCTAGAAGTGCTATTAGTGCTATTGGTAGAGGTTATCTAAGTGATTAGGAATGAAATGTTCAAATTTACCGATTCTTTGGGGGGTTTTAAATATCATTGTCATAAATAAATTTTATATTTGTACTCAATATATATATATATATATATATATATATATAATAATAATTCTTCAATATAAATTCCTTCTTGATAAAATAGAGTTTAATTTAATTAATTAACTTTTCAATTGTAATTAATTTATAATAAATGTTGATTATATACAAAGTAACTTTTGAAAATAGCAATTTTTCAAAAAAAAATACTTTTTACAAATTTCTTTTTTATTTTTTCATTAATTACATTGGAAATTTTTTATGTAATTTTTATANTTATTATGTTTTTTAGGTAAATCCTAGTTACATATCTCTTGTTTGGAATACAATCTTTGATATAATGTTAGCCTATTTTGCTCTCTCTATTATAGAGACTTTGGCTATTTCACATCTCAAACGAGTACATGATCAAGAAATTGAAGCCCTAGAGAAAAAGGTAAAGGATAATGAATTTGAAATCATTAAAGATACATCTCCAATGTCTAGAAGTGCTATTAGTGCTATTGGTAGAGGTTATCTAAGTGATTAGGAATGAAATGTTCAAATTTACCGATTCTTTGGGGGGTTTTAAATATCATTGTCATAAATAAATTTTATATTTGTACTCAATATATATATATATATATATATATATATATATATAATAATAATTCTTCAATATAAATTCCTTCTTGATAAAATAGAGTTTAATTTAATTAATTAACTTTTCAATTGTAATTAATTTATAATAAATGTTGATTATATACAAAGTAACTTTTGAAAATAGCAATTTTTCAAAAAAAAATACTTTTTACAAATTTCTTTTTTATTTTTTCATTAATTACATTGGAAATTTTTTATGTAATTTTTATAATTGAAATATAATATGTATTTCTTTTCACTTTATTTATATAATCCAGCATTTTCATCTCTTTCAAACTTTTTCAAAAACTTAGAAATATTAGAAGATTTTCAAAAACTTATTTATTTTTCAAATAAATATGTTGGTTTTAACAAGGTTGAATACCAGTTGCTATTTGTAAAATCATTTAATGTTCTGATTTAGGTTGTTCCAAATTCTAATAAATCTTCTTGAGTTCCTTTGATTAGTGATAACTTCTTAAATCAAATTATAAAATATAAAATTGAGTTTATATAAGTTTATGTGAGATTATGCAAGTTTATGCAAAAATAAATTATATCATTACTATATATGTTCCCAAAATCAATTTTGGATTTTTGAAGTATTTTGTCTTTTTGAGATTTATGCAAAATAAAATATCTAGTTATGTATCTTTAATCAAAGAATTTATCTGGATAGTTAAAAAATTTCAGGTTTTAAGTAAAATAATTTCGTCTTCTATAAAATCTATTTCAACTTTTTTTTTCAAAATTGCAATTTTGGGATTCCAAAATAATTTTGCACGCAAGTATAATCATTACCAGAGCTTTTAATTTGTCATAATAGTAGAAAATTACTCCTAATTATACATGTTTCCAAAATTGATTTTGGATTTTTGAAATATTTTGTCTTTTTGAGATTTATGCAGAATTTATTCTATATATAGAAATAAAAAAAGTACTTAGTTATATGTATTTTTAATCAAAGAATTTATCTGGATAATTAAAAAATTTTGGATTTTAAGTAAAATAATTTTGTCTTCTATGAAAAACTATTTTAACTTTTTTTCTCAAAATTGCAATTTCGAAATTTCAAAATAATTTTGCAAGTATATTCCTAATTACGCAAAATTGATTTGAAATTAAAAATAATTATTTAATAAATTTTATAATTACATCAGCCAATTAGAATTGCACCATTATTTAACCTTTGCACTTATTGAATCAAATTGAAATTCTGGATTCAATTGGTTAAATTATATTTGACTAAATTTCTAACTTAATTCATATTGCATCTATTATTACTAAACTAGTATTAAATTTTTGAAAATATTTGTAAAATTATAAAATTCTACTATTTTAATAACTTTTGAAACTTCTATATTATATAAAAAATTATAAAAATTTAATACAATGTTAAAATTATAAAATTATAAAGATAATATAGTATTAATTATTAAATTTTCAAAAAATTTTTAAAATATTAAACTTTCAACAAATATTTTTATAAAAATTATATAAATTTTTATAATATTACATGAAAAATTACAGAAATTTAATATTATATTAAAATTACAAAATATTATATTCAAAAAAATTTCTTAATAATATAAATAATAATAAATTAAATTATTATTTTGTGATTGTAAAATAGAATAAACTATACTTGTATACAAAATTATTTTAAAATTTTGAAAAAAAAAAATTTTATAAAAAACAAAATTATTTTATTTAAAATTCAAAATTTTTTAACCATCTAAATAAATTTCTTAATTAAAAATACATATAATTAGGTACTTTTTTTACTTTTATATATAGAATAGATTCTGAATAAATTTTAAAAAAAACAAAATACCTTAAAAATCCAAAATCAATTTTGAAAACATGTATAATTGAGACTATACATGTCGTCAAAACTTTTGAATTAAATTAAACACAATTAAAATTAAGAAAAATTGAAATTGAATCAAGACAAATTTTAATTTTTACTAGTAACTGATGTAATTAATTAAGTCAGATGCAACTAAAAATTGAAATTTTAAAAGTTGAATCAAGGCCAAATTAGTTTTGATGACATGTATAATTGAGACTAGGCCATTTGATGTAAGAATAATTCCAAATGTTTACCATAATGTAAAAGAGAAATCATAAACAAAAACTATTTTAATAATAAATGATATATTACAAATCTTTACAATAATATCAAAGTTGAAAAAATTCTCAGATAGATAAGTGTCAATCAGAATTCTTCAGAAATTGTAGTTAATATATTAATACATGAATCACAAATTTCTCAGATAAATAAATTTTATTTGGAATTCTTTCAAAGGTTGTAATTGATATATTAACACATGGATCCCAAATTTTCTCATTAGTTTCTGTAGTTTGCAAATTATTACTTTTCTGGAAACCTTCTGATTTCCCTAGTTGCTTTTGTTCATCATGAGGAGGTTCTTTTGACTCTAAGTTCCATAATGAATTTTACAAGTCTTATAACTGGATCCAATGCAAAGTCAAAACTGCAAAACTTTCCTTGATCAATTCAAGAAAATCAATGCCCATTATTTTTTCCTTATGAAAAATTGCAAAGTCATCATCATCTAATTTTAAATCCTTCCTCTGTAAATATTCAATGAGTTCATTGGTGTCATATTTTTTAATGCGTGGATAAATACTTCTTCGTTAGACAATGTATTTGAGGTAAGCTGGCTCTAAAGACATAATCACTTTATATGAGGGCTATTACAAAAGAAAAAAAAAGATTGAACAGAAAATTATTCATAGCCGTGTAACTGTCATGGTGGATAAATTTCACATAGCTGGCCGCCGAACACCACATTCGCATGATTTTCAGGATATAACCTGACCACGCAGACAGAATATAACCTAACCCCTATTATCCCACGCAGAAACGAAAAAAATGAAATAATAATTGTTGATCTAGATTTTGATCCGCATGTTACACGATTATTTATATTAATTTTACAATAGCGTTCAATTGATCAGTACTAATGATTTTTAGAATTCATCAATAATAAAACTTCATGACAAAATTCACAATTATTTATTTTATATTGTTTTATTTTTATTTTGTGTAAAATTTTAATTTTTAAAATGAAAAATGAAATGAAATGAATTTAAAATGAAAATTGAAATTTTGATAAATAAACGAAACTCTATACTTGATTAATGGACCTGTCAAGGAAACACAAACATAATAATAAATAGATAAATAAATAAAATTAAATTGATAATAAAATATTGTCCGAATTATTTAGATAAAAAAGTAATTACCGGCTGACACTATCAAATAGACGTTCAATATCCGCCGCACATCTCGTAAAGGAATGACTCCAAAAATTATACCGAGGATTTTTAATAAGTTCAATAAATGTTATTAAGAGACCCCATGGATGTGGACGGTTGACAATTAATCTTTCCAAGAGTACCCTAATAAAGTTTGACAACACAGGTCAGATTTATTTTAATCATTTTTTTTTTGATACGATGTGATGTAAAAATTGGGATACTTTACCGGGTCACCTGTTCTTTTATTACTTCTTGATTGCCTTCAGCGAAGAGATACAATAAAATGCAACTAAAATAGTGCGTGTGGCTATTTGGATACCGAAGTTGATTTGCTATAGCACTAAGGAAGAGATAACGACCTAAGAATAAAAAAAAGTGAATTAAAATGTGAATAAGGTTAAAATGTAAATTTTAAAATATGTACAAACCTTCCGAATCCATATCAATTAGTAATTGTTGAAATATATCCATTGGTGCACTGTGAGTAATTCCCTGAGACGACTTGTGAATTTGGCTAATCGCTTGAATTCCAACATATAAGACAAGAGAATTTATAACAGGAACGTTATACTTCGATCCAGCAGACGCTATTTCGGGTTGATTACTATTGTCATTCATGAGTTTATTCCGCAATTCCATTGGAAATGATATTGGTGTGCGCGTTTTTAAATATGTGTCTATATCATTTTTAAGATTATTGGCGTACAAGGCTGATGCATAATCGCTCAAAACACGTGGTGATTGGGAAATTTCGGGAAGCAAATCTACTTTCAAATTTGGAGTGAAAGGATCTGGTAATCTCATGTTTCGTGGAAATGCGCTTAAAATAAGATTGCGGAGTTGAATGCACGATGGTGGGATTACATCGCAAAAGCTGAAATGATAATCACAAAGAAACTCTGGGAAATCATGCAACAACACAAGTAAAACTCGTAACGTTCCTTTATATAGCAAACGTGTTGTCTCCCTCATTTCAACATTACGCAAAAACGGAACTAAAAACTTAAACAAACAAATGAGTAACTTGTGAAAAGCGGGCCAACCCTAATAATAATAATAATAATAATAATAATAATAATAATAATAATAATAATAATAATAATAATAATAAAGATTATTAATTAGTGAAAAATTCCAAAAATAATCATTTGTTAAAAATATATATATATAATTGAAAACAACCTTTTGATTTTCAGCTAATAACAGTTTGGGCATAAAAAGACGATGAGATATCAAGGCAAGCCATGCGAAAGTAAATCCAGGGAAAAAGAATGGTTGCAGAGTATGAAAAGTATTGCTGATAGCATGAAAGTGAAAACAAAGGCCCTTTTTTAGTCATCAAAAATTAAATTAAAAACACGTCAAGAACTTAAATTCACAAATTATACCTCAAAGAAGTAAGTATTTGGTAATAAATAGGCTGAAGCTGTTGTTCATAAGTATTTAAATCATTCAATAAACTGGAGAATAATCGAAAGAACGGTTTCTGATTGAATTGTTGTCTGCGTTGTTCATGTGCTTGTGCCAGCACCAAAACAATTATTGATAAAATCTTTGACAAATAATTAATTTTTGCAACGTTATGGTTAACACCTTCGGAATCCGAATGATATTTCACCAATAAAACAATAAGTTTGGAAAAGGCATCAATTGCTTGATAAGCGATAGGAGGCGAAGAGTGATTACTTTTCTGTTTCAAATAATGATCTACACTCATTTCAGTACAGGCGCGGAAAAATGTTGATGAAATTTCTTCGCCTTTTAGTACGCCTTGTTGTTGTAACTATAAATCAAATATCAAATAAAATGTCATAAAATGGTATAAAATGTTATAAAGTGTCGTAAAATGTCAAAATACTTGTATAAAAACAAAATATATATTAAATACGTACCTGCATAATAAATGTTGCATAAGTTTTTTCATTTGAAGTTGGATGTTGATATACTCTAACCCATTCAGCAAAATAAAAAGTCAATTGTTCACGTATACCATAATTCTCAACGTCTTTATTTAGAGATTCTCGATTTGCACGTAAACGAAGATCTTCTAAAAGTTGGATCACGCTATCGTAACCAAGTTACAAGGAAAAAAAATCATTACATTACATTAATTTCAATGTGACCAAATAAAAATGATTATACCAAATTTCAAACAATACTAACATTTCAGGAGCTTTTCCACGCTGAGAAAGCCTAGTTAAAGCATCCAGTGAATTAACAAAATCATTACGTGTAGCATATGGAGGATCCTTCAGAATGACTTCACGAATTAATTTTGCAGTGAATTCAATCACTATAGGCCTTCCGTTTTCAATGAGCTTGGCGAGTTGGGTATCTTGATCACCAACATTTATTAGACCAGCTTTTATTAAAGCAATAACTACTGGTACTATAAATTTTCGCTAAAAAATTTTTTTTTCATCAAAAAAAATATATAAATGGTTAAGTCATTGGAAAAAGATATTCAAGAATATTCAGGAGATTATCCATTTTACAAACCTCATCATCGGCGTAAAGCAACCAGGCAGTCACTTCTTTGGTAACTTTGTATGATGTCTCACACAACTTTTCAAGTAACGTAACATAAACTTCACGTGATAAGTTAGATTCATTCTTATATAGCAATTGAACTACTTTTTGTGAAAAATGTAATGCTGTCTCGTCACGATTAAAAGATTGAGTCGCTAAAAGAGGTATCTCTTTGACATAATACCGAATTTCGCTGTTAGGGGGCAAAGAATTCCATGAAGCCTGAGGATTCTTGCTTATCAGTTTATCCAATTCTGAAAGTAATTGCTAAAAAAAATGATGGAAAATTAGGATTATAAAATTTTCGAAAGATATAAACTAATTTACTTTTTTTACTTACATTAAATTTCTCTACACTTTGGTGAGCAGAAATAGGCATGTGCATTTGTCCGCCTTCAAATGGTAATTCGGCTGAATTATAAGGATGACCAAGAGGAAATTCTTGTCCCCTATGCATACTAACCCGTGAATTACGTTCATCTAATAGTCCTTAAAAAATTTAGAAATTTTGTAATTTTTGTTATAACAAAACCTTTTAATTTATTAAATATAAATAATTGATACCATATATTGCCGCTGCCTGGCTGCTAAGACGGGGAATTCGAGAGAAATCTTCATAAACACGCAATTGCTGAGGCTGTAATCCATTGGTCTTTAGTCGCAATGGTTCTGGAAGATTTCCCATATAACGTGAAATACCGGAGTAAACTGTCATATCATAATATGGTTGACCGGTTCGCTATTAAATAGGAAAATATATATATGAATATGTTTGCCAACTAAAAAAAAAATAAAAATAAAGTAAGAAAAATAAAATATAATCCGACCTCACGATGTTTTTTACGATTGCTGAAAGATGAAGCTAGTGATTCGTCAATTTCAGGTACAGCTTTGTCCATAGCAGCTTTTTCAATAAATGAACATGCCAATTCCAAATTATCAGCAACAATCATCAGGATCGCTTGATCGGAAATGCTTTGCTGGTTAATAAAATAATATTTACATATATATATATATATATATAAGAGTTTGCATAAAAATATGTTTACAAATTATAATAATTAAAACTTACTTCATTGTAACCATTCTGCAAAAGTAAATTTCTTAAATGTGTGACCATACTAATTCGTAGTGGTTCTTTACAAGTGACTAAAGCCAAGCTCCCAGCTAAGTTCTGTACCATCAAATGTGCAGAATTTCTCATTTTTTCCTCATTGGGCTCCATCGCAAAATCTTTGACAATTAATTCGCGGGTTGAAATTCCCGCAATTGTAACAGATCGTTCTACTACAGGAGTAATAATCTAAAAATTCAAAATTAAAATGTTACTAATTTCCATATAAAGAATTTGGAATTTCAAATTTTAAAACTTACTTCACGAATTGCTCTGTCAATTGCTAAATGAACAATTTTTCTCAACATAGGTTGGCTAGCGAACAAGGACAAATTAGGATTAAATGTAATGTATTGATCCAGGTTCATTATTCCCTCATCTATTTAAAATAATTAAATTAAAATTAATTAAATTAAATTATATACAAAATTAAAATTTGTTATAAGTTTAAGGTTTACCATTCACAGGTAATGATATGTTAGGCATATGACTAGTTGGTGTGTTTGGAAGAGATGTCATTTGAGATGTTACGGGTACTGGTTTCGAAGAGGTACCGTAATCATTACCAGTAGACCATTTCTCGAATTCATGAACGAATCTAGTATTTTGAGTAGTTGCTGTTTCCTTCGGGGGTCGATCCTTTAGTATAGTCGTTGCCTCAATTTCTTTAAGGTCAATATCTAAACTCTTACATAAAACTTCGATCTCAAATTTGAGATTCAATTTTAGATCCGCAAATTGATAAAGTTCTGCTAGCAATTTAATTATGGCCATCAACCAAGGATTTGGAGGCTTGAAAACTTTACTCTTGGATGCTTGTTCTAGCACTTTACATACGAAAGGAATGGCCACTAATAATCGATTACTGTCATATCCTTCAATCAAAAGTTCCTAATAATAATAATAATAATAACAATAATAATAATAAATATTATTAATATTATTTAGTTATCATTTAATTTGGTTTTCAACTTTCAATCATGTACATTTTAAACATTACAAACCTTAAATGCAATATTTTTGTGTTTAATGGGTTTATTACGAGCCAATGTCATGCCTCCAAGCCAAGATCCAAGATTTTTTAATAAAGATCTCTCAGATGAAGACTCTACAGTTTTCTGAGAATTTAATAAGATCTTAATGTTGGCAAATGTTTCACGCAACACATGCTTATTTAGTAATGGACTTTCAAGTGAATCGAGAAATTGTAAATATAATTGATGATAATTGGGTTCAATGCTGGACCTCTTTACAACAAGATAATTAGCAAACCAACGATAATGTGATTCTTTTAAAAGTTCTTTCATCTCGGCAACTTTGGTTTCTAAATTACTTTGAGCAACATTATTAATGATGAAAAGGATTTTGTCTTGTACTGCTTCACTTGGAATCTCATAGTCAACTTTATCTGCAGCCAATAAAGTATCCAGATTTAATGCCGTAAATGCAGGTTTATCAACAACTTTATTCAAAGGATCAGGAACTGGTTTTGTATAGTTTATAGCTTCAATGTTTGTATTATTATTGGATGATGGAGCATTACCGTTTCCGTTGCTGGTAAGATTATTATTACTACTACTAATATCATTATTATTGTTATTATTACTACTACTACTACTACTACTAGTATTATTATTATTATTATTATTATTACTATTATTATTATTATTACTACTATTGTTATTACTATTATTATTATTATTATTATTATTTGCATTGGATACATTTGAGGTACCAGCTGGTGGTGTTGTAGATGAATTAGAATTAGCAGCAAGAGAATTTCTAACTGTCATAATAATATCTGGATAAGCTTGTTGAAGTTGAGGAATCTGCAAAAGATGTGAACAATATTGAGGCCATTCTGGAAGACGAGATTGAAATTGACGCAACGCTTGAGCTCCGAAAGTGAACATTTTTGAATCAGCAGGATTTCTAAGTGAATTCAATACATAACGTAAAGCAATACCAAGAGCATAATACTCTACTAGCTGATACTGAATGAGTGAACCAAATATTACACTTGTTATGGTAAGTTCCCTTTGCGGATACTTTGAGAAAAATTGATATTCATCAAATAAATTATGCACCATGCAGGAGAAGATGTTATTTTCTCGACGATCTGAAGAATTTTTAAATTTCTGAAGAAGTTTGATTACATCATCTATAGTAATTTCCTGACGGTAAACTCTCTCATAATATGAATTTGCTTCTTCTTCAACATCAGCTGTAAATGATGTTTCCGGCTTGGTAACTTCAACCTCTGCAGATGTTCCGAAATTCATGAGATGAGGAAAAACTTGCAAAGCAGTATTATGAACTTCTTTTAAACGTTCGGCATTTTCTGTTGACATTGACCTAAAATAATAATAATTAATAATAATAATTAATTAATGATAATAATGATAATAAGAATAATCAGTAGTTGTTAAAAATAAAATAATAATAAAAAAAAATAAAAATCTCAAAATCTCAAGTTACCTTTTAGGAAGTATCCGTATAAATATGGCTACTACATCAACAGATAATTTGACAGACTGAGCCCCATTATTATTTTCACGTGCCACTTCCAAAGCTATTTTTTTACTAAGGAATTCCATGCATTCATGGATAAACGAGTCACCATATTCAATAATGTTATCTTGTAGATATTTTTCTAAATTAAGATATTCTCTCCGAGATGCAAGAGATGCTAAATCAATTGAGAATGAGAAAGATTGTGATGCTTCAGATAATTCCAAAAGTGGATTTAAAATCTCCATTTAGAAAAAAAAAACATAATAATTATTAGTTTTAAATATTATTAAAAATAGAACATCAAATATTGAATAAAATATAATATATACTTTCAAGTCTTGTGCAATATCAAGTATTCTCGATATTGTCATGTTATCTTTATTGTACATTTCAAGGCAACCTTCGATAAATGAATTGTTATTGACCTGCCACATCCTTGTCAAAACTGGAGTTGAACTTGAATGACCGGCCAAAAACATTGTAATCAACCGATTTAAAATCTCTTGGTGTAATGTATTCCATGGTTTCTACAAATTTAATATTTTTTTTTAAAAAAAAAAAACAAACTCGTATATATATTTTTTTTGTGTGTAAAATGAATGTAATGTTACTATTTACTTGAACTTGAGCGAGTCCTAGGCACACAATTTCTGGTGTTTGTTTTGTTGCTTTTTCAAATAACGATCTAATTTCTTCGAATAATTCTGAATCCGCCAATTTTATTAATGTTTCGACCAACTCCAAAGAATTCCATGGATGAGATGTGAGCACTCCGGCTACAGATTTAAGATTAGCACTTGCTGTAGCAAAGTCCTCTAATGATAAAACTTTTTTAACAGGATAATCATTTATATTAAACACTTCTAATGGTGCCTGTAAGAGACGACGCAAGAAACTAAATTGTCCATTAATATTGTTCCATCGACCCCAAAACGCATTTAAGGGAAAATTTTCTTGCGCCTAAAAATAACGCATGATTTAAAAATTAGTCTCTGAAGATGAAAGGTTAATTATCTGATTTAACAAAGTTTGTCTTCATTGTCTATACAAAATACCTTTGATGCAAATCTATAAATATTTAATATTATTTCTACTCCTTTAATATCATTAACCACAAACTCTGAATAATCAAGACTTTTTATGACTTTAACCCAATCTAAATGCGGTTGCTAAAATAACAATTAATTATGATTAAATATTATTATTATTAAATGTTAATAGAATTTACATATAACTGGAAAAATAAAAATTAATATTAAAATTATTTAAAATACGAACAGAATCTGCTAAATTTGTTGCGAATATTTCTACATCCCAGGTTTGAATATCTTCAGGATTAGAAGATTGACTCCATGTAGTGTCCCCTTCAAAGTTGGAATGCGTCTGAACCATCATTCCAATGGCTTGAGCAACATCCTCTTCTTTAATAATTTCAACAATTTCACCCGAAACAATTGATTTTGTACCCAATTGATTAAGAATATCAGTAAATGCTATTACAGTATTGCAACATTTATAACCTGCATCACGCATAAGTTTAACCAAAGAAGTTTTGGATGATTCATTTGGTTCAGCCATTTTTCTGAAATAAAAAAAAATTGTGTCAGATTTTAACAAAATCTAATTAATATCACTAATTTTATTACCAATTCTAATAGTTCTAATAGCTTTACTAATTATAAAATTCAAAGAATGAATAATACTTACAAAGAATTAACTGTATGATTAGAATTTAAAAGTGGAAGTAGACCAATTGGTACAGATTGAATTTCCTCGTTTTGTTGGGATGAAATATTACGACTTTCGGCCTCGTATGATTTAAAATAAACAAGTAGGTGATGAAGAAGTTTATCGGATAAACTAGATTGGATTGTCTGATCCTCTAAAGCGCTCACAAGAGGATCAAAATTCTGACTGATAATTTCACGTGCTAAATAATTATTCCAAAAAAAATGATCCAAAATTATCATTATTTGAACGCCGAACTTAAAAAAAAAATGAAATTTTTCATTTAAAATTATTATTTACCTTGTTCGGCGATTTCCTTTTTGCTAGCAGGTAATAAAGAAATGCAAAGACCAACTTTTTCTATAGGATTAATTCCAACGTGCTCCAAAAAACTGTCAAGGACAAGGTCTTTAAAGGAATCGCTATGATCTATAGAATTGAAAGCTTCACAGAAAACTGAAGATAATTCTGGGTCGCTAGCTGCCTCTTTAACTTTCTCGATTAAAAGACGATAACTTAGAGAAAGGTCTGAATTACGAGAACGAATGTTGCAAATTTTTGTTTGATTGTCAATCAAAAGTCGTCTCAATAAATGAAAATGTGTATCCTGACCGTGTTGGTTTAAAAGCTTTAAAATAATTTAAATATTAAAAAGTTTTTAATTGTATCATATTTGTCAATTTTTATTCCGAACATAAATTATTTTTTAAAAAGTTGAAACTATGATCCATAAAAAATATATAATTTTCAAATCCCCAAAAAATATAAAAAAAAATATGAAAAAAAAATAAGCAAATCTAAGAAAACTAATTTAGAAACCTACAGAATTAATCTCTGCCACGTTACGAGCGTAATTGTCAACGGAAAGAGTAGACAGTAGGAAGGAAATTTGAGCTTTTACGATTGTAGTTAAGCTCGTTTGAGAAGATCTCAAGTGTTGTGCCGTAGTGGACGACGTCTTTGCTGTGGAAGAAGAAGAGTTACTATTAACTGGTGGTGGTGACGTGAACGACGATTCCTCACTGCTCATAATGGGGAGGGGCACATTATTTTCTTGCTGTGAACAGAGGGAAACCGATGTAGAAAACCAACTATGAGGCTTTTCAAACACTGCGGTTTAACCACGGACTAATACAGACAAAAAAAAAATGCTTACATCATTCATTTGTAAACAAATATTAACAAAAAAAGGAAATTTTTATCCTGAATAATCAACCGAAAATTTTTATTTGCGAATTTTGCCAATTTATATTCTCTCAATAATTTTAAAATCCATTGATTGGATGATATTTTATTTTAGGATTTATAGTAGATCACTTATAATAAATTGTACTTTATAAATAACTCCAAAGAAATAAACTGCCTATTTGGAAGATGCTTAATAAGTGTCAAATTGAAATAATATACTGGTTGAATTAAAAAAAATAGGTAAAATTTTTGGTACAAATAAACAGCACAGGTTGAATGGAAAAAAATCAAATTTTGTCTTTTCAACAATTTTTCCAATTTTTTGATCTGTCATTCTAATTTTTGTTCAATCCAAAAACCAGAAATAATATTTTACCAATTTTTTAATTAGCTAAAATCAGTAAATAACATTGCCGATTTATCAATCAATTCTTAAATTATCTAAACATTTTTACCAATTTTCAAAATCACTTTGTGAGTCAAAATTTATTTTTATTTAATGGTATTACTGAAGTGTATATCAAGATTTATTTATATTTGATATATAATTAGAAAACAATACAATTTCAAATCCAAAAAAAAAGTAAAAAAATTATTATATTTTACTCTTTAAAATGAAATTTTTTTATTTAATGGTATTACCATTATACATGTTGTCAAAACTATTGAATTGAATCAGATATAATTAAAATTAAGAAAAATTAAAGTTGGATCAAGACAAATTTTAATTTTTACTAGTAATTAACATAATTAATTAAGTCAGATGTAATTAAAAATTGAAATTTTAAGAGTTGAATCAAAATCCAATTAGTTTTGCTGACATGTATAACTAATACAATTATAAAACTTATTAAATAATTATTTTTAAATTTTTAAAAATAATTAATTTTATCTTTAAATTTAAATTAATTTTACATAATTAGAAATGATTTTCTATTATAATATTCCTATGACAAATTAAAAGCTTTAATTCTTAACTACAAGATGATATATATTTTATTTCTATAATATTAAAATTTACCAAATTATAATTATTTTATTAAAATATTATTATTATTAACAATTAATAAAGTTTCATCTCAACTACTTTTATTTAAATTTTCCAAAAAAAAAACAGAAAAAACTAGCTATAGCTTTTGTTAACAATTTAACTAGTCACCATGTCAGATTACATCTATACTTACACACAAAATTATTTTGAAATCCTGAAATTGCAATTTTGAAAAAAAAAAATTGAAATAATTTTTATAGAAAATGAAATTATTTTACTTAAAACCTGAAATTTTTTGACTACTCAAATAAATTCCTTAATTAAAAATATATATAACTAGATACTTTTTTTATTTTCATATATAGAATAGATTCTGCATAAATTACAAAAAGACAAAATACTTCAAAAATCTAAAATCAATTTTGGAAACATATATACTTCCAACTAAATATTAATTCTTTTTACAAAAAATTAAATTTTCTAATGTATTTGATGTCATTTGTGTTTTTTTTATAGTCATTATATTGTCAACCTCATTAAAAAATTTTTCACTTAAGATGAAAATAATAAATCTTATTATTTTTTCATCATAATAAAAGACAATTATTAAGATGAACCTTGGACAAAGCTAAATAACTAGTTATTTCATCAACATGAATAATGTTATTTTGAAACATTCTTGCCAATAACAAATTTGATAAAACTGGTTGTAATTATACATGTTTCCAAAATTGATTTTGATTTTTTGAAATATTTCGTCCTTTTAAAATTTATACAGAATTTATTTTATATATAGAAGTAAAAAAGTATCCAATTATAGATATCTTTAATCAAGAAATTTATTTAGATGGTTAAAAATTTTTGAATTTTAAATAAAATAATTTTGTCTTCTATGAAAAATTATTTTAACTTTTTTCTCCAAAATTACAATTTTAGGACCTCAAAATAATTATATGTACAAATATAATTGTAATCCAGCTTGATCTTCATTATTAGTTAAGTTATATTTTTATAAATATTTTTTAATCGTTCTTAAGTTTTAATGTGTAATAAATCAGATGTAAATTCAAATTTTTTAAATTATAAATCCAACAAAATAACCAATATTCCATATTCTTATAGAACTTTTCAATAATAATTTATCATTTAATATAGTGTTATTTTAATACAATATATGGAAGTAAAAAAAATATCCAGTTATGTATATTTTTAATTAAAGAATTTATCTGGGTAGTTAAAAAAATTTCAGATTTTAAGTAAAATAATTTTATCTTCTATAAAAAATTATTTTGACTTTTTTTTTGAAATTACAATTTCGGGATCTTAAAATAATTTTGTATGCAAGTATAGATATATATCTGAAAAATTAAATATTACAATAAATAATAGTAAATAACAACAGAGTTAATTAAAATATCACTGATGATAGAGTTTTTTACCTTCTATTATAGTATTCACTTATAATGGAATAAAATTTTAAAAAAATAAAAAGATTTTTCTATTTTATTTATTTTTTTATTTTTTTAATATTGGCATTATAAAGTTAGTTTTTTTTGAGATAATTTGTAGTTGATCAGGTGATAGATTAGATTAATTACAAATTTAACTTTAAGTACTGATTCTGATAAGATCGGCAGAAATTTACTATACTAAATCGGGGTTATTATAGGTAAAATTTTATAAGTAAATTGCAACGATAAACAAAAAGTCTTTCAAAAAACTTGATAATAAAATGTCAATCAATTGTTGTGTAACTTAAATGCTATTTGTAATGAGAAGCAAACTTTGAGATTTTGTTATTAAAATGTATTTATTTATATATTTTTAACAACTTTACTTTGAAGCAATGAATGATTTCACCTTCCCTGTTACTATACATTCATTAAATCGAAATTTCGAAATGTTTACAAAAATATGCATTTACATAAAAATTTATATAAATTTATATCTAAGAACTATTAGGTAAGTTTAAATTTTCCGTTTCTTCAAGTGAACGAACCGCCATTGCAGTTTTCCATTTCCTTGAGAATCCAGAAATCCAATTTGAAATAGTTGTTACTTTTGGTAGTTCTTCTTCAGTAAGTTCTCCATTATTTACTCTTTCTAATAACTCTTCATACATTTGTTCGGCAGATAGTTTTTGACGAGGATTGGCAGTCCCAATGTGAAACATTATTTCGAGAAGATTTTTTACTTGTTCATTTATTCTTTTTATTGGCTCCTATTTATTTTTTTGATTTTCTTTTAACGCCCACCCAAGCGTAAATGTTATATGTCTTTTTTTTTTTTTGAGAAAACAAATATCAATAAATAAAAATTTTTTTTTTTTAAAAAAAAAAAATTCTAATAGAAATTATCTCGAATTTTCATCAATAGTTTTTGATAATAAAAATTACCTCGAATTTTCATCAATATCCATAGGTACCCTTGCCCCCAAAAATAAAAATGTTTCTTCATTTTTCTATTTNCTTCCCTGTTACTATACATTCATTAAATCGAAATTTCGAAATGTTTACAAAAATATGCATTTACATAAAAATTTATATAAATTTATATCTAAGAACTATTAGGTAAGTTTAAATTTTCCGTTTCTTCAAGTGAACGAACCGCCATTGCAGTTTTCCATTTCCTTGAGAATCCAGAAATCCAATTTGAAATAGTTGTTACTTTTGGTAGTTCTTCTTCAGTAAGTTCTCCATTATTTACTCTTTCTAATAACTCTTCATACATTTGTTCGGCAGATAGTTTTTGACGAGGATTGGCAGTCCCAATGTGAAACATTATTTCGAGAAGATTTTTTACTTGTTCATTTATTCTTTTTATTGGCTCCTATTTATTTTTTTGATTTTCTTTTAACGCCCACCCAAGCGTAAATGTTATATGTCTTTTTTTTTTTTTGAGAAAACAAATATCAATAAATAAAAATTTTTTTTTTTTAAAAAAAAAAAATTCTAATAGAAATTATCTCGAATTTTCATCAATAGTTTTTGATAATAAAAATTACCTCGAATTTTCATCAATATCCATAGGTACCCTTGCCCCCAAAAATAAAAATGTTTCTTCATTTTTCTATTTAGATAAATTTTTAGAAGTTGTTAATTAAGTTATAATTATTATTACATATAAAAATTATTCGAATAAAAAATTTATTTACAAAATTCTCTTTATTATCTCTATTTTTTTTTTCTTTATTATTTTCTATAGTATCTATAAATTGTAAATTATTAGAAATATGTACATTTTTTACATTTATGTATTTTATTTTTTAAAATCAATAAAAGTACCTGATAACGAAACAATTGGCATCGTCCATAATTTATCTGGTTGAGTATAAGTTGAACAGATTGGATCGGATTTTTCAAAAGTTTTTGTTTTTGAAATTTTTTTAATTTGAGCGGGTGACCATTTTTTCCATTCCCCAATGCCTGGTAAAGGTCTGCCTAATATAAATCCTTCATTTTCTCCTTCTGTAGGCCAACTCCATTCTTGCAAAGCTCGAATGCCATGAATAGTTCCCAGAGTATTTTTTTCTAATTTTATATTACTTTATTACTTTACTAATCAGAGTTTAATAAATAATAAATAGATATATATAAAAAATTATACCATCAGATCTATTTGGTATTAAATTAGCTACATGAGTTCCTGCGATATATTTTATAGCCTCTTCAATATCATCCCCTGATTCTATATTTGATCCAAGTTTAATGTATCGTTTCATAGCTTGCGAAATCTATTGATATAAAATAAAATATAGAATAAATACTTTATAAAATAATAATCGTTCATCTATAATATTTTCTCAAATTTACTAATTATATCATTATTACATAATAAATTTCAATAGTAGTATTATTAGTATTGAGAATAAATATCTATATAGATTATATTTACCTGAGCGTGGTGTGAGTCAATTGAAGTTTTTGCCTCACCTGCCTCCAAAAAAATCCATTTTCGTGGTTTGATATTGTACCACTCATACCAATGTCCTATTATAATCATTAATTCCGTGCAATGATAATGGGGACCATTATCAAAAAGAATTGTTATCCATTTTGGTTTTTTATCTAATATTTCTAATGCAGCATGTAATGAAGATGCTGTAAACCAAGCATCTTGTCTTGTATCATCTGACCAGTGATCAAAAGCATGTACATTTAGCTGATTTAAATTGAGATCTTTGGTATAAACTAATACAGTATGAAGTGCCCATCCTCTTTTTCCATACCAATCTTTTTTTGTTTCTCTTGCGGTTTGTGGTACAATTTTCATTTTATAATCCACAATTAAAACTGCACCATCGTTATCTAATTCATCTAAGCTGACTTGTACCTGTTTATTTAGATAAGTTTTTCGTGCGTGATGTCCCATCCATTTAATTAGTTTTTTTTGATAACCATCTAATTGTTCATAAAGTTCTGAAGATAAATATTCTTTCATTTTATTGAAAAAACTAAATATCATTTCACAATTGAAACAAGTATCTGGATGTGAGAAATTACA
Source organism: Diversispora epigaea (assembly GCA_003547095.1). NCBI lineage: Eukaryota > Fungi > Glomeromycota > Glomeromycetes > Diversisporales > Diversisporaceae > Diversispora > Diversispora epigaea. The sequence goes on along the minus strand of PQFF01000293.1, from coordinate 66,344 downwards.
TGAACCAAATGCATATCTCAAACAATGAGAAATGCATGAATTATGTTGTGCTTCACCTGTTGGTAATATTTGAAATTGTTTAGAAAAGTTACGTCGAATATATCGACGTAGTATCTGAGAATTTGCTAATAATTCTTTCTATTTATTATAGATATATTTATTAGTATAGTAAATCTAATAAATTCAATTATTATTTAGTAAAATAAAAATTATTTACCCGAATAATTTCATCATTAATGTTTGATTTTATCAATGCAGTAATTTCTCCAAATACTTCGTAGCCACATTCATTACATTCAGAACATAAACCTCCTAAATTATCTTGATAAACATATCTACTTCCTTGTAGACGTGTCATAAAAGCTGTGCGTTTCATACCAGTAGGATAAAATTCATGAAATTTTTCCCATAACATTTGCTTGTGATCTTGCAAATATAAAATAGGCAAACCACTTTTATGATCACTCTTGTATGAGCTCATATTTACAATATCTTTGCTTGTAAAAAATTTTTTAAATTGATCTAATTTTTCCGGTGTAAATTTTATTCGTGATATAATTGGCTTGGAAAGAGGAGGTAAGCCACGTCCATTTATTCTAGCATGTTTTCTTGCTTCTAAAATAGTATGTGTGCCAACCTTTTTTTTTTTAAAAAAATAAGTTTTATCAACTAAATATTTAGAACAAAATATTATATAACCTATTTTTAAATTATCTTGCAGTTGTGAATATGTAAAATCTTCTGCAATAATAGATAAAATACGACGTTTTCCATCTTGTGTTTTTTTATTTTGAGCCAAGGCTTCAATAAAACATGACCAAAAGGTTTGAGAAGTATTTGGCATATGAATTGGAGTATCGATACAAAAACCTAATTTATATAAATTTTCTAATATTGTTTTTTCAGCAATTGGATCTGAAGTATACTTGCACGCAAAATTATTTTGAGGTCCTGAAATTGCAATTTTGGGGAAAAAAGTCGAAATAGTTTTTCATAGAAGACGAAATTATTTTACTTAAAACCCGAAATTTTTTGACCACCCAGATTTATTCTTTGATTGAAGATACACATAACTGAATACTTTTTTTACTTCCATATATAGAATAGATTCTGCATAAATCTCAAAAAGTCGAAATACCTCAAAAATCCAAAATCAATTTTGGGAACATGTATAGACATAGCATGTTAAACTCCTAAAANAGAACAAAATATTATATAACCTATTTTTAAATTATCTTGCAGTTGTGAATATGTAAAATCTTCTGCAATAATAGATAAAATACGACGTTTTCCATCTTGTGTTTTTTTATTTTGAGCCAAGGCTTCAATAAAACATGACCAAAAGGTTTGAGAAGTATTTGGCATATGAATTGGAGTATCGATACAAAAACCTAATTTATATAAATTTTCTAATATTGTTTTTTCAGCAATTGGATCTGAAGTATACTTGCACGCAAAATTATTTTGAGGTCCTGAAATTGCAATTTTGGGGAAAAAAGTCGAAATAGTTTTTCATAGAAGACGAAATTATTTTACTTAAAACCCGAAATTTTTTGACCACCCAGATTTATTCTTTGATTGAAGATACACATAACTGAATACTTTTTTTACTTCCATATATAGAATAGATTCTGCATAAATCTCAAAAAGTCGAAATACCTCAAAAATTCAAAATTAATTTTGGGAACATGTATAATCTGAAGCTCTTGTCCATAATTGAAACTATAAAAAATTATTTATTATTTATTATTTTATCGAAAATAAAATATTTTTGCAAAAATAAATATTGATATTTTACCTCTGATTCTTCTTTAGACCAAAGAGTAATATTTGTACATCCAAGTGCATAAAGAAATGAATGCCAAGTACTTAATTCCCGCTCATTAAATTTGTAATTTTTTGGATAATATTTTTTTAATTTTGTATATAATTCAATAATAGTACCACTTTTTTGCCATGTAGATAAAAAATCTATATAATCAATTGATGCTAATGTTCTACGTTTCAAATGATAAGAATAAATTTTTTCAATGAGATCGATTTCATTCCATTTATGAACCAAACAATTTGGAATCTTAAGATTATGTAATATTTTTTGTGTTTTTTCGTTCGCCAATCCAAAAAGATCATTTCCATTATATTTTTGTATGATGCCAGTTTTTTCCCATACTTTCTCAGGTGTTGTACCTTTGAATATTTTGGAAAGCTTCGAATCTTGATAAATTTCAATTTTACAAGTTTTATTTTCTATTCTTGAAACAAAAATTGCTGGTTTTCGTTCAAACAAATAAATCAATGATGATTTATAACCATCCCACTATTTAGTAAAAGAGAACTTGTTGATGACCCAATAGAATAAACAAAAATTTCAAATGTATCAACATGAATTGAAAATGGAATCCATTTGATATTTTCATATAATTTTTGAATTATTTCTTTATTATTCCATCCCATAACTAAAGATCCCGAATAGCGTGTAGTATTTTTGAAAATTTTTTTGTATAAATTTGAGATTGCTGTGCTAGAACTTGAAGCAACACTAGTAATATTATTGCACTCACAATAATATTGTGGGATTGAACAATTTTCTTCGTTAATTTAAACAGTAATAAAAAAAATAATGCTCATTTAAAATGGTACACGTTTTCTGACCAAGTCGAATAGGAAAATAAGTGGGATTCTCATAATTAGAAAAATTTGGAAATGCCCACCAGTAATGAGAATATGGTCCAAAATGTAATTCATTTACAATTTTACCTAAATCAACTAAAATAACTGTGTATTTTGACATAGTTATTAAGAGTCAAGAAATGATTCCAAGAACGTTGACATTTTAATATAACAATTATCCCGGATTTTTATATATAGTCAATATATCATGTGCTGCAGATCTTAGCCGGATCAGCACTTAATCAATTTTATTTCAAATAGTAGTTATACTTGTAACTTTTATATGTATTAAGTTTGTTATAAGTATCAGTATTACTTCTTATAAATAAATACAAGACCTTACGAGTTAATCAAAAAAAAAAAATTTAACCAGTACAATTTAATTAGTCTTTGAGTTAAAATTTAATTGAAATAATTATTAAGCTAATCTTGATATCAATTGAGCTTTTCACTCTTAGTTTCACTTGTATTCAATAATACTTGTTGTAATTATTTACAAGAGTTACAACTAGTTATGTCTAATTGTGCCATAAGGAAAATTTAATTACGCTATATATCACAATTAATCGTGACACTTTTTTTGAATTACAGTAACTGCATCTGTAGTTTTATAAATAACTTATGAAAAATAATAAAATTACAAAAAAATCTCTTTTTTTAAAAAAATTTAAAGTTTGTTCTATAACTTTGTCATTACTTTTGTCAGTTGTACACATATGTTAGTTAATGATCAGTTTTATTTTGTTTTTTTTATCAATATTTTATTTAAAAAAAAAATTTTTTTATTAGGTAATGACATAAATGAAATGACATTGCTCTCATCTCTTTTTTATTAAGATATTTTTTTATATTTGTTTTAAATGTTACTTGGATCATGTTCACTTCAATTTTTTTAAATGTTACTTGGATCATGTTCACTTCAATTTTTTTCATGGCAGAATCAAGCAATATTACTGAGAGTGGTGTTTGAAACAGATCTTCTTCAAGGTTTAAGACAACAATGTTGAAAGCAAAAAACTTAAATATGATTAAAAATAGTTATTCAATTCATTGTCATAATTTTATGTTTACTAGTTTTATTTAATTTTTTATTACCTTAACTAATTTATTTTTCTCTATTTCATTATTCTCAACAATGAGAAATTAATCTTCTACTTGAATAACATTATTTTGTTTGAACTTTGGAAAGTCACATGGTTTGTTTTTGTCTAGGAGATAAAACACGGTTATCTGTAAATAAATTCTTTCTTCTTGAAATTTGTTACACCAATGATATTTATAATAAAGTTGTTTAGTGAAGTGTTTTCAGTTAGAAATTTGATGTAGCAGATTGTAAAAATATGTATGGATATTTTTTTTTTTAAAAAAATAATTTTTAATGTAACATCTAAAGGTATAAAGTAACAACCTAAGGCTCATTTTGAGAATAAAAAGCTCTAATGATAAACCAAAGGTCTAAAGTGTTAACATAAAGTCCATTTTGACACTTAAAGGTCCAAACTGACCACTTGTAAAATTATTATAAAAGAGAGGGTAATTTCCTTTTCTTACAGATACATCTTTCTTAACATTTTAATAAAGTTATTCCTGAAATATAAACTGAGTGATAGTTTATTGTTTTGTTATTAACTTGTTAATAAACTTATTTGTCTTCACTTAAATTCTTACATTCTTTAATTTATTTAATTTAATTCCCTGTTAATTACCTGGAGTTAAATTCAAATTATTTCGAAGCTCTCCCAAAACAGGTGATAACAACGTTTTTAATATTTTATTTGTTTAAGACAATATATTTATCCAGGAATAACGGTAATTTTGAAGGTAATGATTTTTGTCACAGCGCGTATCGCATATTAACTATCATTACAATAAAGACATGAAAAATAAACAAAAACACAAATAGTTAAATTTAGTTTAGCTTCAGATTTCTATAAAAAATTAATTATTTTATATGATAGATAATTCTTTATTTGGGATAATGATAGATAATTCGAAAACAGGTAATGATAGACTGGCAAAAATCATGTGAATAATCACCGTTCTGATAACTGAGGTTGATCGATCTGAACCTGAACTTGAGATTGATTGATCCTGAACTTGAGGGTGATAAAGATAAAATATAAAAACAATTAAACAAAAAAGGTGTTTTTTGATGAAAATTAAAAATTCTTTCACCTTTATACAAACATCTTTCTAATTTCTCATTGGTCAGCGAATATGTAATCCTGACCTGAATCCCATAAAAAAATTATGGAGTATCGTTAAACAAAGGTAAACCAAAAAATTCTCAAGAATTAAAGCGTTATATGGAGAAGTGAACCAAAGATTCCGAAAAAAAATTAATGAATTAGTAAATTCGATGCCAAGACATTGTGAAACAGACATATAATTACTTTAAAGTATTTGGTGCTACGATTTTGATATTACGATACGGAATACTTTTGCATGTAAAAATTTTTACGTGTTGGAGCAAGGCTCTATTGATTAAAAAAATAAATAAATCAATAAGGTCTTATCAGTAAAAAAAAATTCATTATTTAATTTCCTTTTTTAATTAAATGAAAATTCTTTCGAAAATTTATTTAATAATCGAAAAAATATCTGCCTTTTGATCGTTTCGTAAAAAAAATAATGCCTGGAAATCCACTTCCCTTGCAAGATGAAAAGAATCAAAAGGGCACACTTGGTAGCATCCCAACTAAAGAAAAAGAACTACGCGCGCCTGATAACATTTTGACGATGGTGCAGAATATTGAAATTGATAACCTTAAACCGAAAATGTTGCAAGCGCATTTAATGCTTTTAACTAAATTTAAAGCATTGGAACAAGCGGATGAACAGATTGATGTGAGATATTTGTTGCGTGCGCATGAACGCTACCTGTTGTGGTTAAACTTTTTGAGTAGTCAAAATTTTGACACAGGAATGGAACTTATTCCTCCTATAGGTGATCAAAGGATTTAAATGTTAAATTAAAAAAAAACTTTTGTTTCCGACTTTTTGTTAATAATTAAACAATTTTTTAATAGATGTTTGCTACATTTGGCATTTACATTTGCTTTCACCAATGCGATACTATGAAGATATGCTGCGAATTTATGATCCCCTCCAAAAGTTTCCAGATTTTCCCCTGGAACGATTGGCAAGCTCTCCCTTCTTCTAATCTTTTGCTTATTTTAAATGAAATGCTAAATTCCTCTCGTTTCTATTTATCAGTATGATATTTGGGTAAAAAACGATGGTCATACTGACCCTGAATCTGAAAGTATTTGGGTGAACAATACCAGACAACCATGGATTCTTGATCCGGATGACAGTTCCGATTTAAGATGACTTGCCCTTGGTGTAAAAATATCATGCAAATTTCATGGTGAGTTGGCATTATTTTTGGGTTTCATTTGTTAACTCCATACTTACTTGGTGTCCATTGTTTGGAATATTAGGGAAAATTATGTAAAATTGATGCGAAATCTTAAGACAGATGAAAAATGCCTGACATGCAAAGTATCACTTTCTGTTGAAACTTTAAGCTGCAAACGATTTATTGATGATATTGTTAAATGGAATGAGAATAAAACTAAATTTATTGGGTAAAGTCAATTTTATTGTCATTGGGTCATTTTTTGATATATTATTGACTAATGTTTTACTTTTTATTTCATTAAGTGGTACTCTAGTTAATCTAAAGGATGATTCACGTTCAGAAATATCCGCAGTAAATAATTCCAGCTTGTTGTTCTCTACAGATGACCCCGACATTAAGAAACTTACTGCTCTAAAATCTCCAAGTTGGGAAAATATTATCAAGGAACTTGATAAAAAAAATAAGAACAGTCAAAATGAAAAAAAAAGAAAAATAATTTTCCAAAGAACGGTGTTCGCCTATATTGGTATTCCATTTCCGTTCTCAATTGACCTTATTAGTGCTGTATTTAGGCAACGCGAATTCGCCAAAAAGACGGTTAACAATGAAATAATCAATCGCACTGAAGTTCAGGCCAATGCCACAATACGATACCTTAAATTCTTATTTTTAATGAAAGAGGAAAGAAATAATATTTTAGTACCCACACTTGATATTGATCTATGTTGGCACACACATCAGATTCATGCATCACTTTACCGTGAATTTACCAAAAAGCATATTGGTCAAATTATTAATCATTATGATACATTGGCTAATGATGTATTGTCTGATGGATTTGCAGCCACCGCTCGAACTTGGGACAAAAAGTATCACGAACCATATTTTGGATGTAAGCAAATTCTTTATTTTTAATCTGTTTACTTTGTGCAAAATTGAAACATTGACTAAATTAATCTTTTTATTAGTCGATATTGAAAATTTTGATGATAATGGTAGTTGTACAAATGGTGGTGGTAATTGTTCAAGCGGATGTGGTGGTGGATGTGGTGGGGATTAGTATCACTAATTTATGAATTATGTCCAGCTATTCATTAATGTTATCGCTCTTTAAATGATAGATGAGTCACCTGCACATCTATTCGTATTTCGAATATAGTCTTTATATTGATTATAAAGTGACAAAACGATTACAAGCGATTACTTTTGCTTATTTGATTAAAAAGCTTTATATAACCTTTATATTTGCAAATATGTATATATATATATATTTATTTATCTTTAACATCATATTTGTTATTATATTTATCTTTAACATCATATTTGTTATTATATTTTTAATTAAATAAATTATGTTATTTTTGTTTATTAGTAATTGAGTGCAGTATTGTTCCAAAAAGGACTTATTTTTTATTTTGCAAACATGATTGATAAGCATTAAGTTAAGGACTTACTATCATGGTTAAACTTTTATTATATTGATTTATTTATTTAAAAAATTATAAAATATTTAATTTATTTTTTATTTATTTTTTTAACAAATGTTGAATCCGTTGTTAAATTTTGAAATTAAAACATACCCCGAAGATAAGTAATCATACTTCTCACAAATACGACACCTTTTCATATTTATCTTTTCAATAAATCGTATATCGCCTTTACGTAATTTACACCATCCATCTTTAATATATGGTTCATTTTTTTCATATTTAATTTTTCTACTATCTTTCCACTATTATTTTTAATTTTAACATAATTTCCATCTTTTCTTTTAAATGTATTTTCAATACGGTAAATATTTATTTTACTATATGACGAATGATAGAATAAGTCTTTTTTAGGTTAATTTTTCTTCATTTCCTTATCGTTTTTTTTAAATACTTCATATAAACGAGAATCTATTAATTTGATCCTTGAATAATCACCATAATCCATGTACGAAAAAATACGCATCCAAACTTTAACCTTTGCATTTTCTTCTTTGTAACATTTCCATAAAAATTTGTTAACACGCGCGAGTATATTTATCATTAAAAGATATCATCAAAAAATTTTTAAAAACAGATATATGAAATATACCAATAAAATATATACAAATATAATAAAAAACTTATAATTTTTATATAATTTAAAATTGATCTAGTTTATTTACAAGATAATAGTTATTTTTTCATATTTTCCATAATACTCTTACTTTTTGAACATTTTCAAAATTTTTACACTTTATTTATTTCAAAATATTTTGTATTATATTAAAGATTTTTACAATTTAATGAATTGTGACTTACTATTTCAATAACAAAATATTTGTTCAAAAATATGATTATGACTATAAATTTAAGATATTGAGGTATCCAAAATTGTAGAGGGATTTTCAATATTGATCAAGATAATAAAAATTATCCGAATGTATTTTATGAAATGATAAAAAAGAATCATGAGTGTTTAAGAAATGAGATTCTTTTTACACCAAGAAAAAATCATTTTAACTGTTTTATATTTGTACTTTCCAATGGTTCAAAATATAAAAGTTCAAATAAAGAAATATATAGTTTACAATTTAATGAATTTTGACTTACTATCTCAACATTCAAATATTTGATTGAAAATATCATTATAACTAGGTATTGATTATAAATCAATTTAGAAACTAGACATTAATATTAACAGTTAATAACAATAATAAATATTATTTATTAAAAAAAAATATAAAAGTACAAAATAAATAAATTAAAAAATAAAATTTATGCTTTCACATTCAACAAATCCATAATACTTTCTAACTTAGGATTTCCACCTAATTTGTGAATCATATCACGCACATGTTGATCTACTTGGGCTAAATAATTAAGAGTATATTCAAAGGAACCTGATTCTTTCATGAGTTTTACCGCGTAATGTTTTAGATCGATAGAAGTTGTATGCTGTTTTAAAATATCTGAAAAAAAAGGAAAAAAAGAAATGGGTTAAGGATATTATTTTTTGAATATATTTTATTTAATTTAAATTCAATTAATTATAATAACAGAATAACAGATAAGGATACTAATCAATTGTCTATTATTTAGATCTTTATTAATAGAATGTATAATAGGGAAAGAAAATTTTCCCTCAGTCAAATCTTCACAAAATCCTTTGTTATCGGCATACTATAAAATAACAAATAATCAACATTTAATATAAACACTATATGCAATATTAAAATATAGCATTATTATAATATATACCTTTTCAGATTGCAAATTCATGTAATCATCACGTATTTGAAACTGAATACCAATAATATTCACAAGGTTTACATATTCATCTCTATGAAAACCAAAATTAGAAATATAATTTTATAACTAATTTTTATAATTCTAATTAATCAAAATAATAACTTACACTTTAGATTTACTTGCTTCTTGCATAAGTTTGACACCTAAACGTAATAATCCTCCAGTTTCTACGTATTAATTAAATTAAATCAACAATTAGATATTAATTAAAACATTAATTTAAATTAAACAATTAAATAATATTAGATCTATCAATTATTTAAATCAATTAATAAATCAATTACTATTTGAAACCATTTGAATGTATTCAGATTCTGTAGGACATGTCAATGTATCTCTCCAATAAAGTTCCATTCCTTGACCACGGTGAAGACATAATAATTCCTCTATAATAATAAATAAATTAATAATAAATTTTATAATAATAATAAATAAATTAATAATAAATTTTATAATAATAATAATAATAATAATAATAATAATAATAATAATAATAATAATAATAATAATAATAATAATAATAATAATAATAATAATAATAATAATAATAATAATAATAATTTGATGATAATAAAATTAATATAATGAAGATATACCAGTATAGATAGAGTACATGTTTGGATCATTAAACTTTCGAATTTCATTTAATGCAAGAAAATAAACATAATTTGCACAATTAATAGCAGCGGGAATACCATAAATTGAATGGGCGACTATAAAATGCAAAAAAAAAGGAATCAACAATCAATGATCAATAAATCAAATAATCAATAATCAATGATAATAATAAACCTGGAACCCCTCTTCGCAAGATTGAATTATCTTCTACGTCATCAATTCTATTTTAAAAAAAAAAATAAGGAGAGATGGAAATAAATAAATATCATAAATTAAAACCAGAAAAGAATTGAATTAAAATAAACACATACAAAAGACTAGCAGTATGTAACATTTCAACTACAGTGGTGATTAATGCCAATTTATCTTTAGGAACGTTAAGCCAATGATCAAATGCGTCAATAAATTTTGATCTAATTTCTTTTCCCGGATTTGCTATAAGATAATTAAATGGTTCTAATAAAATCTTAAGAATTAATTTAATACACAAATAATTTAATAAATACATAATTTGATTAATATATATATATAATTGATAATAAAATAAAATTGAATAATATAAAGTAATTAAATAATTTGATTAAAACACCTGTTCTTTATCGGGAGACCAAGAAGAAACGAATTGAAATGGTAACTTGTTGACACTTTTATCATTATTATTATTTTCATTATTGTCATTATCATTATTATCCATTATTGTTTGTGATGTAAATATTAGATAATTTCTGGGGATGTCAAAAATGTAAGATTTATTTAAATTTTTTTTTTAAAAATTTCTTTTCCCAAACTTCCAAACTAATGATAATAATAATATCAATAGATGGTATCATCCATTGTCTTCTCTTTAATCTTATTTTTGAAATGATCAATTTTTACATTCTTTAAGATGTCCATGCAGATGTCCAGATGAACGATTATATAATCAGAAAAAACTATTTAGGAATAAGTTAGGTGACAATGTTTTTTTGTTGTACACGTGCATTCAATTTTAAATATTTTAAATATTTTAAATAAAATAGCGTAATATTTATTTAATATTTATAATACTCTTACTTGATAAAATATTTTTAGCTTTAACTTTAGCATTCTTTTTCTAAGTTCAGAAATATCAATTATAAATTTAGAATTTAATTCTCTCAATGTATCAATCATAGATTGAGTGTTTGCCTTTTTTTTTACAAGACATAGTTCTATTCAAAGGTTTAATCACAATTGAAATCTGTATCTTCATTCCTTTTTATTCCTCCACGATAAAGGCGTATATCTCGTTGTTTTAATGAATCAATTTCAGTTTGCATGTTTAGTGGTAGATTATATATATTTATTATTTATTTAAAATGCGTCAAAAATTCCAAAAAAAAATATTGTTTACTAAAATCAAAAATGATAGAAAACAAATATTTAATATTATTATTTATTGCGTTAAAAATCAATGAATAAAGATATTTATCCGTGACGGACAAGTTTTGCATTATAATTAAATTGTTAAATACGAAAAATAATTATTGATACAATGTGTAGTTTTTGCACAAAATTTTATTATTTTATTAAAAATATACATTATGATGCCTTTTGCTTTTTTGATCGTTTTTTTGGTCTATCGGGAGTTGGTGGATTTGGTGCTACCGAGTGAATCTTTCGTTTAGAAAACAATTTCTTTTTTGGATCAACAAAAAATTTTTGCTTTTCCGTATTTTCTTTTATAAAGGACTAAAAGTAAAATTCTTATTAATAAAGAACTAATGAGAAATTATACAATCTTTATTATACTTACAAAAAATTTCAAACACGTTGTAATTGCTTCAGATAAAATCGGTAAATCTTCCCAAATAAGAGGAACCTTAAAGCTCCCAAATTCACGTACACAATAAGCCTTTTGATGCATTGTACACCAAAACAAAGATATTTCAGTGCAGTAACCCAATGCTCCAAAGCTTGCAATATCTTGATTATTACAGGTTCCATCATTAAGTCGGCATATAATTCTCTGATTTAAAACATCACGCATGGTTCTGATTAGTTTATAGTCATGAAGATGAAATTCGGTAAGGTCATCATTATCAGGGGATCCAGTTAGTTCAAATACAAAAAATTCTTCCTGACTTTCCCAAAGTCGTGCTAGACCATCCGCACGTTTTGCGGATAACACTTTATCTATAATTGGATCTAAATTTGTATTTCGTCGTTTTTTGCTACTTTCGATTGAAAATTCCAGACTAATGTCACAATGTTAATTAATTACTGCAAATGAATATTTCTTGAAATAAATAATTAAAATAACTTACATTCGCCAGTCAACATTACAAAGAATATCAAGAGTATTACTCAATATCGGATTTATAAATTGTGCATTGTATTGATTTTCTTCAAGGTCACCTGATTTCAGAATATTATATGGAGCCTTGAATGCTTTAACACTAAATGCAAATTAAAAAATATTATTAATAATAAATTCAAAAGTATTTAGATCTTAATAGTTTAACATACAATGGTGCAAGAATATTATAAATCATATCCTTTATTATAAGATTTTCATAGTTCTCGTTTTTGTCAGAAATTATACGAAGCTCTTGTAAAGCCTTTATCCATTCTACAAAAGAATTTTTTGGCTATCAATTATAAAAAAAAATAAATTTAGAAGAAGAAAATTAACAATAAATAACAAAATTAGCCAAAATTACATAATATACCTTAAAAACTTCTTTTATTATTTCTTCCCATGTTTCGGGTAACTTATGTTCAGGATATGTGCTTGATATGAATTTTTCCCAAACTGATTCAGGAATTTTTGTTGTAAATTTTGATGTAGGCCTCAGATCCATTATGTCACTATAGCATAGACTAATAAAAGGTGATGTATGATAAAACTATCTGTTTTTATATCAATCAGAAAAAAGCAAATTCTACTCACTCAAAAATGTTTTCACACTCATTACAATAATCTTCAAAAGCTTTCTCCAAATCAAAATCATCTACAATCAGTGCTATTCTTTCAACTTTTCCAATCAATGATTCTGTTGCATTTTGAGAATCGTCATCGGGTACAGGTGCACAAAACTGCAGTACAAAATTTAAGCTTTCGTCATCAACTCCTTCATCATAGTTTTGTTCTAAGTCCTAGGCGATAAGAAGGAAAATAAATTTACTGCACATTATGAGATGGAAATGCAATGGAAAAACACAATTACTTCATTTTCCGGAGTTTGTGGTAGTGGTATGATGTGTCTGTTTTCATCTTTGGAATCAGCCTAAAAGTATCAAACAAAAAAAATAATTAAGTTTTCTAATTTGGTAAATTGTTTATTTTTCATTTGTGAGATTTCGGAATAGAAGGCACTGGTTGTTCCTTTTTCCATAAATAAATTTAAAGATATTACTTTTCCAAGTAACTTTAACAATATTATATATAAATAAACATACCGGCTCCATATTATTATTTGTCTGTGTCATATTTCGCGCAATTTTTATCTATAATCCAAAACAATTGTTAGATAAATAAAATATATAATCAGATAGTGTGATTAATCTCGAAGTCAATAACACTATACTCACTTTTTCACAATTTTTATTGATGATATTGGTCGCAGATTCTCCAGTTGCGAGCTGTTCTACCTAATTGATAAAAATACTACTCAGTTTTCTTTTCTTTTGTCTTAAGCAATTTCTAGAATAGAAACTCACCTGAAAACGTTGAATCTTCAAACACGTGTCTAAATTTTTTGATGATAATTTCCATTCCTTAGAAAGATAAAATCAGAATTAATAATATTCTCAAAAAACATTTCACAATAACAATGAAGTCAGCTTGCGCAAAATGTCGAACACTGCAGACACACAGTCCAGCTTGCATCAAGCATCGAACACGCAGTTCATCACTGACAATGAACTTATTCTTTCAGACTCGCAGTCCCAGCTTGCACGAGCGTCGAACACGCAGTTCATCACTGAAAACTAGCTTCCACTAATATTCCCAGCTTGCGTCAAGTGCGAACACGCAGTTCATAACTGTTCAGAATAAGCTCTTAGTTTACACAAGACTTATCTCACGAGTAACATACCTTCCAGTTATGAAGGATTTCTTCAGCTTTGTCTTTACGTGATTTATCAAATTGAGAATCAGGATCCTTTACTATTTTTAGATCTTTGTTTATACAATGTAGCAATTTCTTTGTTTCCTTTTCTCCAGTTTTCTCTTGATAATAATTCATTACATTAATATACGTCCAATCCTCGATCTTGTTAACATGATAAAAAGCCATGAGCGCGGGTGTTGATTGCGTGGACATTGCAAAAAAGATTATTTTTTTTCGTGTAAAAGTTGTTTATTTTATTGCATATGAATCAAATTTATTACTCGCGGAGTTACACAGGTATGACGATAAACTGTACGCTATTTTGTACTGTGCGATTTTACATAAAATTTTGCATAAAATTTGCACAATTACAATATAGCCCTTTATTTAATATATGTTAAAAAACCGTACAGTACAGGTATTTTTTAACCGTACAGTACAGGTATTTCAAATAACAATTAAATAATAATAAAAATATGACGTTCATATTATAATATTAATAATATTTTAAAGAATATGGGAATTAAATTTTATATATTATACTATTTTAATATGATTCTGCGAATATTATACATCTCTTATTCTATTTGTCACAGAATATCACATAATTTGGGATAATAAAGATCACAGAATCACCTGATTTATATTTGATCGTATAAAAAACTTTTGACAATCGCGAAGAAAAAAATTTCCATAAATGAACATCCTGGTGTTTTTAGAGAAGATAATGGAATTACGTTGCGAACTTTCTGTGTAGAACGTAGTTTTTCTACTTATAATACTTTATTAAGTAGTGTCCGTCAAATCTATTCCAAGAATCATTAAAATAATTAAGCACGTTATATTTGGAGATAAATTTACTTTATTTGGGTAAAATGTGTCACATAATATTTCAGAATTTATTAAAATTCGTCACATAATTGTACAGAATGGCTAAAAAAGATATCACATTAATGCACATAACTTTTATTAATCAAAAACAGAATTTGGTCTTAGTTTATTAGTTATTATATGTATTATATGTTTATTAATCAAATAATTTTTAATCTCATAATAAAATGTGTATAATAATAGTTATTGATTAATTAACTGTTTTCGTTTTTCAAGTAGTGTAATTTCCCTTTCAATTAAGGAATTCTTTTATGGTAAGTATTTTTTTTATAAAATCAATAATGATTCATATTCTAATGTATCATGTTATTAGAAACCAGTACAACAAATATTACATTCATTCTCATCTATTATACAAGAAAAATATAATAAATTTGTAGAAAACTTCATTAAAAGAGGTATCATGAAAGTTGACGTATAATAAAAAGTTGACAAATGAGGAGCTTGCAAATGTCACATTGGAAATCTAAATAATACTTGAAATAATCAAATATTTGATCCCGAGTTTGCAAAATTGCAAAGTGAAGATACTTATATTAATAATATAATATTATCAGCTATACAAACTATACATGTTCCCAAAATTGATTTTAAATTTTTAAAGTATTTCGTCTTTTTGAGATTTATGCAGAATTTATTCTATATATAGAAGTAAAAAAAATACCTAATTATATATATTTTTTATCAAAGAATTTGTCTGGGTAGTTAAAAAATTTTAAATTTTAAATAAAATAATTTTGTCTTCTATGAAAAACTATTTCAACTTTTTTTTTCAAAATTACAATTTTGGGACCCCAAAATAATTTTGTGTGCAAATATAATACAGACTACATTAAAGTATCTTCCTCTAGATAAATCTACATTTATCAATAGTTTCTAACGTCAAAGTAATACTAATACAGATAAAAAAGGTGATAGATGATTGGAGAGATGACTGGATATAGTATTTGTAATGAAATGTAATAAAAAAACTTATGAATTCTTATATACTAAATGTTCATGTCTGACTTGTACAACATGAAAAGAAAAGTAAAATTGTGGTGTAAAACTAATGATATATGTATTGAACTGGTAAAAGTTGTAAGCCTGATAAGGATAAATTTAATATTATTGGTGTATAAGTAGCAGGAAAGAAATTACATCTAAGTATTCTTATTAGGGATATAAATAAGATGCATTATTATTATCATCTCCATGAATCAGAAATACTAATTTAACAATTAGCTCCTTCCATCATTACAAAATTTATAGAAACCTTACTAATATTACAAAATGTTTTAATCGTCAATATGAACTTACTCCATAATGTATTCTTATTTAAATCAAATAAACTTGTAGAATTAGATTTTTTATTATATATTTTATTCTTTAAAAAACTTTGTTTCTCATATAACATTATATATTTTATTAATAAAGATTTTTAATTAAAAGAACGTACAATATATCATGTATTATTTTTTTGTATAATATACTTATTTGAATATATCCATATCTTGTATAAAACATATTCTTTACAATTGTTTCATTAAGAAAGTTGAATGTCAAGCTTTTAACCAAGATTACTAAACTTAAAAAGAAATATACCATAGTTAAAGTTGAGAATTCAAAGTTAAAACAAGATAAAGAAGAAATCAAAGTCAAATTTGCAAAATTAGAAAAATTAGAACAGAACAATAAAGAAAAAACTGAGCTTAAAATTAAAATAACGAAATTAAAATATAATATTGAAAAAATCAAAAAGAAAAATCAAACTACTACTAATGCACAGAAGGTCATAGTTGTCAAATTCCTAATTCATCTTTTATCAGGAAATTTTTTATAATAGAGGTTATTGTAATAATTTTGTTTTCAAAGGTTATTGAAGGTTATCAAACCAATAACCTTTACAAATATTACGTTTATTATAATAAAATGAAAGTTATTGAAGGTTATCAATATCAATAACCTTTGCAGTATTACATTTTATTAATGAAAATGAAGGTTTTCAGTACCAATAACTTTTGTAAATATTACGTTTATGTTGGAGGTATTCGAAAGTTATCGGAGTGAAATACTTCGAAGGTTTACATTTAAAAAAATTTACTGATATTAGATTATTCAAAATCACAAGTAAATTCATTACCTATTTTACCTATTAAATACTACTCTAACTTTGTCTTACTATGAAACAAATAATTCTGTAACTATTAACATTACCTATAAAATTTCTGAACAAGTAGAAAATATATCTGATAACATATCTAATTCTAATATACATCAGGAATTGAATATCTAATGCTTTATATCTCTTATCTTTGTAAAAACTATATCATTAAAAAATAAAGAGATTATTGAATTTCTGGAATCACAAGATAAAAAATAGTACAATAAGAGAAAAAAATAAGGAAAAGAAATATCAAGCTCAAAAGCAATTGTCATGCGACAAAAATTCGAACACCTCTAATTCAATAGATGAGGAATTACATAATAAAAAATTACAAATCCAAATTTACAAAATTTTAAAAATTCTTTCAGATCCACAGCTATTCCAAGTGATAATATTTTTACATATCATAATACTTAAAATATTATTAAAATATATTTAAAATTTTTTTTATAATTAAAAACATGTACTTAAAATATATTCGAATATACTTATTATATACTTAAAATATGTTTCTATTTTTAATAAGTATATTTTAAGTATATTTTACTAATATGAATTTAAACATTCAAATACTTAAATTTTATGTACACCCTTAAAATATACTTATATTAAGGGTGTACATTCAAATAATTAAATTTTATGTACACCCTTAAAATATACTTATATTAAGGGTGTACATTCAAATAATTAAATTTTATGTACACCCTTAAAATATACTTATATTAAGGGTGTACATTCAAATAATTAAATTTTATGTACACCCTTAAAATATACTTATATTTTTTTAATAATGATATTTTAAGTATTTTTTAAGGTAAATAGAATACTTAAAATATTATTATAATTTACTTAAAACAGAACTTAAGTTATCTATAATATTGAGCCACTGCATAGCGGCTATCATTTTTATTATAATCACAATTAGAATGTATAGAAAATATTATTTTTGTAATCCGGAATATCAGAATTTTTAAAAAAAATTAAAAAAATCAATAAAATTTAATGTTGAATTTTTTAAGTTTTTTGATTAGTAAAGGGTCCATTATCATAGTGCCAAGTCATTGTATCAAGCTTAAAAGTTATGAGATGCACTTCGTGGTATGATCAATTTTGTTCTTTTGACAATCACCATCCATTATATAACCTTAGAAAAATATATGTAATATTTATAAAAATATAAAAATCAGAAATAATTCACAATCGTTACTACATATAAAACTTTTTATTTTAATAAGTAAATGACAAAAATGTAATTAATAACCAAAAATGCTGAGAATGTAAATTTAAAATGTTTGAGTTTAGACGTCTATTGTTTTGTCAATTTTAAAGTTCTTGGTCTGAAATTTTTTGTGTCGATAGATTACATTCTTAGCATTTTTGGTTATTAATTATATTTTTGTCATTTACTTATTAAAATAAAAAGTTTTATATGTGGTAACGATTGTGAATTATTTCTGATTTTTTTTTTTATAAATATAAAATAAATAATAAAAATATTGCGCAACATTATATCGCATAACGTTACAAAATGATTATCTAAATATTTTTTATACTTGATTTTATATTAATAAAAATATTTTAATTATTTTAAAAATTTTAAATGTCAATAATCTTAAAATATTCTTAAAATATACTTTTATATAATTGAGTATCATTGGTTAATTTTTGCAGATCTATTTTTTTTTGATGATATATATATGATTTTGTTTTTTTTAATTGCATATTTATTTAAACTTTATGTTTACTCGTTATATAATCTAATCTTGAGTTTTATTTTTTTTAAAGTTTTTTTAAACTTTAAAATAATCTTTAAACTTTATTTATTTTAAAGTAATCTCAAGTTTTATTTACTATTTAAACTTTATTTTAAGGTAATCTCAAGTTTTATTTATTTTATTTACTTTGTTTATTTTTTTATTATAATATAATTATAAGTTATGTTCAAAGTTTTCTTTATAAATTACATCAGGAAATTTTAATAGGCAAAAATTTACGCAAATTTTCGCAAATTTTCGTAAATTTTCGAAAATTTTCGTAAATTTTTTAAAAATTTTCGCAACTTTTCATACAGTTTTCGAAAATTTTCGCAACTTTTCACACAGTTTTCGAAAATTTTCGCAACTTTTCACA
>PQFF01000293.1:29871-44951 GCA_003547095.1 Diversispora epigaea | reverse complement strand
ATTTGGAATATTTTTTTTCTTAGGCCAGACATTTTTAATTATTTTTGTCATATATGTGTCATTTTCGTCGTCTTCGATTTTTTCAAATAATTTACGAAAACAATTTGAAACAGCAAGTTTCTTCTTCCACGCCGCAATTTCAGATGCTTTCGCTATGTTACTAATTGGAGGTAACATATTGCTGAAATTTTCAAAAATTGCTGTTTTTACTCGCGCACACAAGGTGCCTCTAAGAGAACGGAGCCTTTTTGATAACTATAAATTTTTAAAAAAATTAATTACAAAACTCTTCAAAATATCAATTTATAGATTTTACTTACAGGTTTTCGAATTTTTTTTTCAAAATATGGTTCCCATTTACTACCCAAAGTGGAGAAAAATTCATTATCAGATTCTCTTAGAAAAAATTTGGCAGATTCTTTGAATTCGTCATAATTGGGATATATTTTTTTTTCTAACAGGTCTTGAGCAAACTTAATTATCACAGCCTATTTATAAAAATTGTTAATATTGCGAACATTTGCGAAATGTTCAAATTTTAATATTATACTAACATCTATACAAGCTTGGTCATGTGAAAGTATGGCGACTTCTTCTTTAATAGTTTTTATTTCTTCTTTCATGTCTTCTTGATTTTTTTTAACTTTTTCTAGAAGTGTTTTTAGATTATCCAATTTCGAAAAGATTCTTTTTGTAACGGCTTGAAACATAAAAAATTTTTGGTCATTTTAATTTTTTTTTGAAATAATTAAACCAATATATTATTATACCATCATTCATTTGATCTACCGAAGGCGAGGTTAAGTCTGAATCTTCAGATTCTAGTAGTGGACGTGGAAATAAAGAAGGACGTGAAGCTGAAGCCGAAAAAGGGCGTAAAGCTGAAGCCGAAAAAGGGCGTAAAGCTGAAGCGTGAAGCTGAAGCCGAGGAAGGGCGCGAGGAAGAAGCGCGTGAATATGAAGAGGTGCGCGAAGGGTTTTGTTTTTTTTTTTTAAATAATTCGTTCAAATTGCTTATCTTAAATAATAAATAAATATTTCATAAAAATAAACAAAAAAAATAGTAATGTTACGGAAAATATAAATAAAAAAATTGAAATAAATAGTAATATTATGGAAACTAATAAAATACGTGCAGTATTATTTGATTATATTCTAAAGTATGTAGATTTGAAAGAATATAGCATATAGTAACAACTAATACATACATACCTTATTACCAGACAATAAAATAAAATTTGTAGTGTTATCGAAATAAAACAAAAAAAAATGTCTGTCTAGAGTTGTTAAACTACAGTTTAAACTCAGTGTATTAATAATTTCATGTAAAGGTAATAGTAATGTTACGGAAAATGCAAGTAAAAAATAATAATATTACGGAAAATGAAAAAAAAAATTAAAATAAAAAATACGTGCAATATTATATAACTACATCCTAAGTATGTATATTTGAGAGAATATAAAGAATATAGCATATAATAATAATAGAGCAAAGGAGACAAGGAGTATACCATTGTAAATAAAATAAAAAATACGTGCAATATTATATAACTACATCCTAANTATAGGAAATTACAAAATAAAGAAAATAAAGAGAATTATTTATATATTTTCTTTAATACCCTATTTTTATAACAGGCAAAAAAAATTTTGATTTCTTTTTTAATTAAAAAAAATGTTGTATATATATTCGAAAAATCATATTTATTTTACAGATATAGTATTTGTAAGATATTCTTTTTATATCACGGAATGTAATATAGAAATTACAAAGAGAAACATTTAAAATTTTATTAATTACTGAGAAAACTAATAAAAATAAAAATACAGATTTGAAATATTGGAAAAGATATTTAAGTACCATGAAAGAGTACCATTGACAATTTTTAAATTAAAAATAAAGTCGAATAATTTCAATTCTCTTTAAAACAAAATATTGATTTTTTCGAAACAATTTGAACTTTTTTAATATTCTAATATAAACAATGTCTACAAGTTTTCAATGCCCACATTGCCCTCGTAATTTTTCAACACGGAATACATACTCTCAGCATGTTAATCGATGCATTAATACTGTTTATTTAAGTACAGAAGAATCTAGTGAGGATATTTCAGATATTGTCTCAAGTGTTAACGAAATGTCATTAGATGATGAAGATTTTAGTCGCATAAATGAATTTCAAATTATTCGAGAAGAAAACTCACAAGTTTTTTACCAATATGAAAGTGATCAGGATTATGCTGGTGATATTTCTTTTGGTGAAATATCACATTCAAGTAATATTCCGGAGGAATATGAAAACTTTGATGAAATTTTACCTGCAAGTTTACAAAGCAATGAAGAACTCGTATCATATTTAAGCAATATTCCGGAGGAATATGAAAACTTTGATGAAATTTTACCCGCAAGTTTACAAAACAATGAAGAACCCGAAGTTGAAAACATTAAAGAATTTCCAAATGAAGCATATGCGGATTTGATGGCACTTGTTATAGAAAATAATCTTAATAACAAAGCTGGAAATGCAATTATAAAATTCTTTAACAAACATTCGGATTTATCTCAATTGTCACCTCTCCTAAAAAACATCGAAACTGGACGAAAGTTCATGGATAAAATGAATATTTCACAATTGTCATATTCTAAATATTGCGTACTTACTCATAATAGTCAAGATTACTTTGTTCATTATCGTCCCATTAAAAACTGTATTAAAAACCTTTTGTCAAATCCAGATATATTAAAAAATTTGATGTTTAGATATGAAAATTCGAAGGTAAATACTTATATCGGAAATTTCTTAATAATTAATAATTATATTAATAATTATATTAATAAACTGTTAGATCGAAGATGAAAAATCATATGGAGAACAAAATTCCGGAAATTGGTGGAAACAGGCAGAAAGATCAATTTCAAATCACGCAAATATTTTGTCAATCATTCTCTATTCAGATGCAACTACTACTGATACATTAGGAAAGAGTTCATTACATCCTATATATGTATCTCTTGGAAATATTCCCACATGGAGAAGGAACAAAGAAGACGCGAAACAACTGTTAGGATATCTCCCAATTTTATCTGCTAAAAATGAAAAGGAAAAAAAATCTTCTGAATTTAAGGAATTGGCTCGCGAAACCTTTCATAATTCTATTAAATTTTTATTAGATCCATTATTTCAAGGTGATGGTGTTGATTTTAATATTGATGACAAAGATATTTGGTTTTTTCCGAGAATATCCACTATAATCTGTGATTGGCCGGAAGCCTGCACGTTTTTGTTAACTTATAAATCAACCAATTCGAATTATCCTTGTCATTTTTGTTTAGTTCAAAGAGAAGATCTTATTGATATAAGAAAAGAAGTGATACTCCGTAACCATGTAAATATGAAAGAATATTTTGATAGTAATACAAGTAAATTGGCAGGTTTGGAACAGGTCAATAATTACTTTTGGAGCATCCCGTAAGTTTGTTTATTTATATATTTAAATATTTATATATTTTAAGGGCATATTTTAATCTTATTTGTTTAAATTTAGAAATTTAAACATTTATGCAGCCACTGTACCTGATAGAATGCATCACTTAGATCTAGGTCTATTCAAATATCAAATAGAATTTACTATGGAATTATTGAAGAAAAAAAAATCATTGAATAAAGTAAACGAAAGAATTGCGAATATTCCAAGACATTCGCAATTAAAAGTATTTAAAAAAGGGATACAATTATCCTGATTAACTGCAAGCGAATATAGAGATATGATGAAGATCATGGTGTTTGTGGTCGATGATTTACAAATTGAAGATCTTTCAGAACTCTACGTGAAATGGAATGAAATGTATTTACTGAGTAGATCAGAAAAATTTAAAGAAAGTGATCTGGAAAATTTTCAGGTAAAAATAATTATCTGGGATATTAGAAAGGTTGATATACATAAATAAAATATTAATTTATTTAATTCTATAGAAAGCAATCAATGATTGAGGTGATCTATTCATTAAATTATTTCAAAATATTTCGAATTCTCATTTGAAATTTCCGAAACTTCACTCATGGATTTATCACATCGTCGATACAATTCGGGAATATGGAGCAATAAATGGATATACAACTGAAACATATGAAAGTTTACATAAAACTTATGAGAAGATTCCATATCGTCTCAATAATAAGAAAGAAGTAGAAAAGCAAATAATGGAAAATGTAAATAAAAAACAATAATTTATCACATAATATTTCGAAATTTAATAATTTTTTATTTTTAGATTCGACGCCGAGCAATTGTCTCACGAAATCGTGTAGGAAAAACTAAAACTCCAATGGCTTTCATGTACACCGCAAAATTATTTGACTTTGATCTTTCGGAATCTATGATTGAGCAAAATAAAAAAGATCCGAATTTGGATAAAAAAATGATAAAAGGTTTTGAGAAATTTATTGATTGCTTGAAAGTATATCTTAATATTTTGAATATAATTTTTGCCGAAGGCTGCCGAATAAAGATATATAGTTCCGTTACATTAAAAAATGGTACTATTTTACGTACAAAAAATGATTTTCACCATAGACCATGGTTTAGTAATATTGCTGTCAATATGAATGAGGAGGAACTTTCTGAATATTTATCAGATAAAGGAATTTGTTATGCACAGGTATATATTAACTATTAAATAATTTTCATAATAAAATGTAAAATATTACTTAACTTTTTTTTATTATTTAGACATTATTAATAACAGAAATAAGACTACCAAATAAATCACCAATGCATCTTGCACTTGTACAATAGTATGATTTTATTGAAGAAACTCCATTTGTTTACGGCTGTCCTTTATTGAGATTGGTAGAGGTGTACAATTTTATAGAAATAGAAGCGATCGAAGATACAATTCATGTAGTTCCACGCTTTGATAAAAATAATGAATACTTTGTAATGGAATTGGACNTTGCCGAAGGCTGCCGAATAAAGATATATAGTTCCGTTACATTAAAAAATGGTACTATTTTACGTACAAAAAATGATTTTCACCATAGACCATGGTTTAGTAATATTGCTGTCAATATGAATGAGGAGGAACTTTCTGAATATTTATCAGATAAAGGAATTTGTTATGCACAGGTATATATTAACTATTAAATAATTTTCATAATAAAATGTAAAATATTACTTAACTTTTTTTTATTATTTAGACATTATTAATAACAGAAATAAGACTACCAAATAAATCACCAATGCATCTTGCACTTGTACAATAGTATGATTTTATTGAAGAAACTCCATTTGTTTACGGCTGTCCTTTATTGAGATTGGTAGAGGTGTACAATTTTATAGAAATAGAAGCGATCGAAGATACAATTCATGTAGTTCCACGCTTTGATAAAAATAATGAATACTTTGTAATGGAATTGGACTAGTGAGGCCTTGACTTTATTCATTTATTAATATTTAATAAAAAATACATGAAGAATAAAACCTGACTAAGTTACAAGTAACTACCGCCTAGCCAGCCACTGTAAAAGGTTTTACCCTTTTACTGGGAGGCTACAGCCCCGCCTAAGTCTAAACAAAAATTAATATTTGAAAGTATATCATAATTAAATTTATACAGACTATCTATAGTATAGTTAACAATATTCTTCGCTATAGTAATTAAATGATTTTTAGTTTCAATATAGTCCGGGTCTACATATGCCCTTTTATCTTTACTTCGTTTATCACATTCCTTTATTTTATTTTGGTCTTCCCATACTAGAAACTCTTTACATCTAATTTTCCAATGATTGTATAAAAGTGTTTTCTATTCTCGAAATATGTTAAGGACTATATTTTTACTTGTTTCTGTCGAACTCACTTTGCTCCTTATAAGCTTGTAAATAGATTTTGGAATTAGTCCTTGGGCGAGATCGTTAAATTCAAATCTATCTGTCGGTTGAGTTCCCATTACTTCTCTGTTGTGATTTATTTTCATAAAGTGGCCTTTGTTTATTTTTTCCATTAAGTCTAATAGACCTTGATTCCCTTTTTCATTGAAATATAATTTTTTTATAACAGAACGGAAAGCTATCTTCAACATTTTCCCTTGATCTCCACATATGAATACGTGGGTATTTGTTTCTTTGTATTTGTTGCAAAATGGACATGTTTTTTCTTTATAAATCTCAGATTTCCTTAAGTTTAAATTGCTCATGGTAGGAAGTTCCTCATTAAGTAACTTTAAAGAGAAAGCTCGAAATGAACTATCTTTGGAGTTGGTCACTGTGTTGGTGATCTTGGTATTATGCCATATTTGAGCAGACCATTGCCAGTTTGTTTCGTTCCGGATGTTTCGGTTTAGCCAATTATATATCCGATGTTGAGTAAACCACGATGTTACCGTTTCTACATCTGATTTTTTCTTTATAAAATCTTTTATTCCAGCATCAATTTCTTTATTATTCCAGTTGAAGTGAAATTGTTGACTCCTAATATATTCCATATTTATAGTGAATATAGATGCTGAGTCTGCCCCTTCTTTAGCTAAACGATCCGCTTGTTCGTTGTATTGATGACCTTGGTGAGCGGCGATTTTCTCAAGGTCGACGACTAATTCTTTAGTGAGTATTAATTCTTTAATGGTCTGTAAAATAATAGGATTTGAATAATTGCTCCAATGTTTCCCTTTTCTCCCATTCATATAACCAGTAATTGATTTGATTGAAGATTCGCTATCAGTGTAGATTTTAATTGTTGACTTGTGAGATGCGGCCCAGATTATGGAGAGGATGCCCCATAATTCTGCTCTAGTTGAAGATGGTGGACCTTCAAGTTTTCCTTTCCATGTAAATTGTTGTGGAATAAGATCATTGGTGATACAAACCACCCCAAAATCCATTATTTGCCGATCGGGAGGCACATGTTGTCGTTCAATCATTTTAAGTTTTTTGAGTGATCCGTCCGTATTTACTTCCAGATTTTTATGTCTTTGTAACTTTTGAATTATATTTTTCATGTATCTTATTGTTTCTTCATCGGATTCGATTATATTTTCTAGAAACGTTAAATTATTTACATGGTGATCGAGGTTTTTATATTGAATCGTTTTGGGTAAATTATTATGATATGTATTGAGCGAGTTTGGTGATATAACTGTTCTCAATTTTCTTCTTTTATCTTCTGTTTTGCTTACGGAGTAGGCGGAATATCTGGTTGGCAGATAACTTATTTTTCCTATATTAGTCGGTATTGAGCAATACTGTAAGGTCGTTTCTACTCTATTCGACAAGGGTCCTTCGACGATTGGTTCTTTTAATGTGCAGCCTTCGCATGCAACTAGTGGTGATCGTACTTTATCTTCTTCGACTTCATTTAAATAATGTCGGATTATTACTTGTTGTTCATTATCTTTTCGCTCACGTGTCACTTTTCCAATAATTGGACCCATAGGATGGGGGATCGTGACCATTTTCCCTTTTAGTTTCGTTGCAGTGCCTATGAGAGTAAGTCTGTTGATTGAGTTAGCACCAAGTTGAGTCTTTACGGTTTCTATCTCCGTTTCCAAGTCATTTTTTAAATCTGTATACCATGACAAATTTTTTTTCAGAATTTCATATTGATGGATTTGTTTCAAGGCTAGTACCTTACTTAGGTCCGCATTTAAAAGTTGTTCAATATATAGAACTCCATATTTCCTCAAACTATTTCTGTGTTGATGGTACCATTTGTCTGAATTCTTATATGTTTCTATGCTGATCTTTCCTCCTTTTATTATAACTGGAAATTCTAGTTTACCGTTGATTCGAATTTCTATATCATTTTTCGCCAAGAGTTTGAGAATTTCTCCAGTTAGATTGAGATGTTTGGCTTTGAATTTGCTTATCACTTTTTTGTTCCATATTGATTCTGTAGTTCACATATAATCTTGGAGTTTTTGTAACCTAACTTTGGTCGTCCAATTACAGAGGTCTGATTTATTCAGTCTATTGGTTAGTTCAGTAGCGTGAAATTGTAGTTGACGGTTGTGTAGATCATACAGTTTGTATCTCATGGCAGAGTATAGCACACTATTTGGGAGTTTTGAAGCATAGCCGCATGCCCGTTTAAAGGTCATCCTGATTCTTGCATTGAGTTTGTTTAATTCGTTATCAGTATAGATACAGTCTTGAAGTAGATATTCTATTTGTGGGAACAACACGTGGTTAATTATATATTTACTCTGTTTGTCTGTTAAGCTTTTTCGGATCATTATGGATGTCGTGGTTTTGATTTTATCTTCAATCAACTTTTTTTGGTACGATTTCTTTCCATTTCCTTGTATCCATACTATACTTGCACGCTAAATTATTTTGGGGCCCCGAAATTGCAATTTTGGAGAAAAAAGTCGAAATAGTTTTTCATAGAAGACGAAATTATTTTACTTAAAACCCGAAATTTTTTGACCACCCAGATTTATTCTTTGATTGAAGATACATATAACTAGGTACTTTTTTACTTCTATATATAGAATAGATTCTGCATAAATCTCAAAAAGTCGAAATACCTCAAAAATCCAAAATCAATTTTGGAAACATGTATAATCCATACTCCCAGGTATCGGATAGCATCATTTGATTTCGCAGGGANGGGAGTTTTGAAGCATAGCCGCATGCCCGTTTAAAGGTCATCCTGATTCTTGCATTGAGTTTGTTTAATTCGTTATCAGTATAGATACAGTCTTGAAGTAGATATTCTATTTGTGGGAACAACACGTGGTTAATTATATATTTACTCTGTTTGTCTGTTAAGCTTTTTCGGATCATTATGGATGTCGTGGTTTTGATTTTATCTTCAATCAACTTTTTTTGGTACGATTTCTTTCCATTTCCTTGTATCCATACTATACTTGCACGCTAAATTATTTTGGGGCCCCGAAATTGCAATTTTGGAGAAAAAAGTCGAAATAGTTTTTCATAGAAGACGAAATTATTTTACTTAAAACCCGAAATTTTTTGACCACCCAGATTTATTCTTTGATTGAAGATACATATAACTAGGTACTTTTTTACTTCTATATATAGAATAGATTCTGCATAAATCTCAAAAAGTCGAAATACCTCAAAAATCCAAAATCAATTTTGGAAACATGTATAATCCATACTCCCAGGTATCGGATAGCATCATTTGATTTCGCAGGGATGATTTGATCACCCATAAAGGAGATTCTGTTTGGGGATTTGTGCTCTCTTCCGTTTATTAAGATAAGATCTGATTTAAATGCGTTAACCTTGATTTTATTAAGATTAAAAAAGTCTTCGACTACCACGAGTATATCTTCTAGATATGTTTTATTACTAGTAATCCAAACGGTATCGTCCATGTAGGCCATGGATGTTATCATTCTCTTTTCCCATGTTTGTTCTTGTAATGACATATCTACCCTCCATTTTAGTTCCATTTCGTAGCCTTTTTTTAAATTTTCTATTTCGGCTAATAGTGGATCGTAAAATATACACCATAGCAGTGGTGAAATAAAATCTCCCTGGTCCACTCCTTTAATAACTCTATAAGGCTCTGTTGGACCATATTCAGTTAGTCCCTTAGCGATGCGATTATCTCCTATATTACCAATAATTTTTACTATACTTGGGGATATTTTGAGGCGTTCCATAGCTAATCTCATCATTTTCAGATCTACTGAGTCAAATGCTTTACTGATGTCTTGGAATAATAACCACATTTCCTTTTTGTTCTCCCTGGCGTCTTCCATTAAGTTGTTAAGTATATTTATTGGGTATGATGTGCGCTGTTACCGGAGAGAATTACCATGGTCAAAATATACTAAAACACATGACCATAATATCGAACAACCCTGTACTTTAATAGAATTTATTATATATTAACGGAAATAGTAATATTAATATAATAGTCTTATTTAATAATTAGTAACATTTAACAATAACTAGTAACATTTATCAACATGTATTTTAACAAGTCAAATGGTTTTAGTTACACAAATTATAGTAACACAAGTCACATGTTCACGTGATATGGTTACACAAATATTATATAATTATTAACATTTATCATTAATTAGTATTACTTAGTATTAATTATTATTACATAGTATTCATTAGTATTAATTATTAGTATAACATGTATTCTATATTTAGTAAGTTATATGGTAGACATATTAGCCAATAGTATTCGTGTACAGTAAGGCACAGTAATGGCACAATAATGTGTTTGCTTATAAAAAGAGGGCCTATTCGACTTGGTTCCTATAGCTTTTGGTTGTAGAATTTTGTAAGAAATGAAAATTATCTTATAATAAAATTTTATCAATTAAAACTCTAAGAAATAACTTATAAAAATTAATCTGTAAATAAAATGTTGACAATATTTATTTAATAAATTACTTTATTAAATAAACCCTGGAATCTTGGAATAAATAATCTAATATTATAATTGATTAATGAAAAGATTATTGATGTTATGGGATTTATCGCTTGATTGCTTAATTGTATAACATTATAGTTCTTGAGTTAACAATAATAATATAACCTGGAACACTTGGACAACATTATGGAAATAAAGGAGAAACCGAAAACATTACGTCGAATGTAAATGGTGAATATTATTATCTTAAAGATAATAAACCCTGTATTAATAACAACAATAATGAAATATTGGAGAGAAGTCAGGATACCGGATGGAGATCTTGTGAATAAAGGAATCTAAGGACAACTTAATGAAGTAATGAACTGATAAATGGAGAGAAATAACCGAGTGACGGATAAAGGTTACTTAGATATAAAAGTTATGGAATAACCGATGAATAATCAACGAAAGGTCTGATTCCCTTTCTAAAATAACTGAATCAGTGGTGCCTTCTAATCAACAGTCTTGTACCTATCGGGGAAGGACTATAAACTCCTAAAAGAACCGTAAAGTCACCCTTAGAATTATGTCTTTACCAAAAGGCCGGTGACAGCGCCCTCCAGGAAGTCCAACATAATTGTTACCTGTTAGAATATTGTTCTGTACCAGTATATCAGATAAGCGAATCGTAAGAATTTTTGTAAATATTTTCCTAGCAGTTTCTATTAAGGTGATAGGTCTGGTGATTTCTAGATTTCCTTCCCATTTTTTTGGTTTCGGTATTAATGTTACATTACTGCACATCCAATCTTGAGGAACCTGACCGGATTGTAAAATATTATTAAACAGTTTGCTGAGTGATTCCATTCCTTTGTCTTCTAAGTGTTTATAGATTTCATAGGGAATTAATGAGGGGCCCGGGGCTTTATTGTTGCTCATTAGATTAATCACGCTTTTTAATAGGACCCCGAGCAATCTATAAATAGGTCACATTAGAGTTTGCTTAGCTATCATAGTAAAATTTTTAAAAAGTTGCTTATTTTTAATTAAAATTTAAAAATTTACTTACAAAAATTACATTTTTCCTTTCTTATTTCCTAATTTAGTATTATCTGACCTATTCATAGATTGCTCGGGATCCTTTTTTAATTCTTCTATATTTATCGTAGAAATTAGTGAATCATAGATTTGATTATTGATAGCCTCAATGGGTTTGTATCTATTTACCCATCGGGTAGTTTGTATCGATCGAGTAATGAATACTTTATAATTTAACTGGACTAGTGAGGTCTCGACTTTATTCATTATTAAAATTTATTAAAAAATTATATTGAAGAATAGAGTCTGACTAAGTTAAGCTATTATTCATAACTTTACTACCGCCTAACCTACCACTGTAGAAAGTTTTTAACCTTTCTACTGGGAGGCTACAACCCCACCTACGTCTAGACAAAAGAAAATATTTGAAAGTATATCTACGTTATTTTTATAAACACTATTAATAATAAATTTTTTTATATCTATCCCTATATCATATAAATGTTTTTTCCGTTCTAAATATGTGTAATCTATGTAAGGCTTTTTACCTTTACTTTTTTTATTTGATTCACCAATATCATTTTTGATTTCCCAATTCAGAAAATCTTTACATCTGTTTTTCCAGCGANAATTTAAAAATTTACTTACAAAAATTACATTTTTCCTTTCTTATTTCCTAATTTAGTATTATCTGACCTATTCATAGATTGCTCGGGATCCTTTTTTAATTCTTCTATATTTATCGTAGAAATTAGTGAATCATAGATTTGATTATTGATAGCCTCAATGGGTTTGTATCTATTTACCCATCGGGTAGTTTGTATCGATCGAGTAATGAATACTTTATAATTTAACTGGACTAGTGAGGTCTCGACTTTATTCATTATTAAAATTTATTAAAAAATTATATTGAAGAATAGAGTCTGACTAAGTTAAGCTATTATTCATAACTTTACTACCGCCTAACCTACCACTGTAGAAAGTTTTTAACCTTTCTACTGGGAGGCTACAACCCCACCTACGTCTAGACAAAAGAAAATATTTGAAAGTATATCTACGTTATTTTTATAAACACTATTAATAATAAATTTTTTTATATCTATCCCTATATCATATAAATGTTTTTTCCGTTCTAAATATGTGTAATCTATGTAAGGCTTTTTACCTTTACTTTTTTTATTTGATTCACCAATATCATTTTTGATTTCCCAATTCAGAAAATCTTTACATCTGTTTTTCCAGCGACTGTATAATGTTCTTTTCCATGAACAAAAAATTTCCATTACCATATTTTTCCCTGTTTCTGTCGAATTAACCTTTTTTCTTATTAGACGGTATATTGATTTTGGAATGAGACCTTTAACCAGATCATTAAATTCGAATCTGTCCGAAGGTTGAGTACCAAGTATTTGTCTGTGGTAATTTATCTTTTAAAAATGTCCTCTAGTAATTTTACTCATGAGATCCTAAAGACCTATATTTCCTTTTTCTTTTATGTATATTCGTTTAATTATCGATTGAAAAGTAGATTTAAGTATTTTTCCATAATCTGCACACATGAAGATATGTGAATTAGTTTCCTTGTATTTTTTGCAGAACGGACATTCTGTGGTCAAGTATATGTTTGGTTTACGGGTATGTAACATAGCTATCGTCGGTAATTCCTCATTAAGTAATTTTAAAGAAAAGGCCCGCAGCGAGTTTTCTTTTGAATTAGTTTTATTATTGGTAATTTTCGTTTCGTGCCATGTTTCTATTGACCATTTCCAATTTGTTTCATTTATGATGTTTTTGTTTAACCAATTGTTAATATGGTGTTGAAGAAACCATATTGTTGTTGATTCAATCTCATCTTTCTTTTTAACGAATTCTTTAATTCCAGCGTCGATTTCTTGTTTATTCCATGTAAAGTGACATTGTTGTTCTCTTATAAAGTTTGGGTTAATTTCAAAATTTGAACCTGAATTCATCCCTAATTTTGCTAATTTGTCTGCCTGCTCGTTAAGTAGATCTCCTTTATGCGCCTCTACTTTTTCTAAAATTATATTAAGTTCTTTAGTATTAATAATTTCTTTTATTACCTGTAAGACATGAGGATTGCTGTAGTTACTTCAGTGCTTGCCTTTTTTCCCTTCTATATATCCTTTTATTGCTTTAATTGATGATTCGCTATCTGTAAAGATTGTTATTGAGGTTTTATGAGATGCTACCCATAGAACTGAAAGAATTCACCACAATTCTGCTCTAGTAGAAGAAGCTGGACCTTCTATATTATCCTTCCATGTAAACTGTCTTAGGATTGGGTCGTCTGTGATACAAACTGCCCAAAACCCATTTTGTATTGATAAAAGACTTTATTATGTTCGCTATCTACTGATTTCGTCTTTTGTAAAGATCCATCTGTATATACTATTAACTTTTTATGTCGTAGTAGATTTGTTCGTATATTTTGAAACTGAGCTGAGATTTCAGGATCTGTAATTATTATATTCTCTAGAAAATCTGTATCATTTATATTTTGTCTCAAATTTTTAAACTCTGCTTTTTTTGGTATATATTTAATGATCGAGGAGAGATGACCATTCTTGTTATCCAGCGTTTATCTTCTCTATTACTTGTTGAAAAAGCTGATTTTCGGGTCGGGAGATAACTAGTTTCAGTAACATTTGTTGAAATCGCGCAATACTGTAAATCTCTTTCACTTTGATTTAAATTTGAATATTTAATATTTGAATTTTTTAATGGACAACCCTCGCAAGCTACCAGTGGTGAGCGTGATGTTTCTTCATTATTTTCTTGTATATAGTGTCTTAGAATTATTTGTTGACTTTGTTCTTTAGGTTCTCGAGTTACTTTTCCCATGATCGGGCCCGATGGGTAATCAGTTGTGACAAACTTTCCTTTGATTTTTGTATTATCTCCCAGTAAAGTCAGTCTATTAATTGGGTTACGTCCTAATTTATTTCTTATATTATCAATGTTTTCTTCAATTTTAACTCGTAGCTCTTCATACCAAGTTAAATTTTTTCTAGAAATTTCATATTGGTGAATTCTCTTCAATTCCAAGACTCGAGTCAAATCAGAGTTTAATAATTGTTCTATATATAGAACTCCATATTTTCTTAAACTGTCTCTATGTTTATGATACCAAATATCAGAACCCATAAAAGATTCTATATCTATTACTCCGCCTCTTACTATGACCGGGAATTCTAATTTACCGTTAATTTGGATTTCAATGTCATGTTTTGCTAATAATCGTAGAATTTCACCTGTCAGATTTTTATTTCTAGCCTTGAATTTGTTGATTGTACTATTATCCCAAATTGGTGTAGTGGTCCACATGTAATCTTGCAACTTTTGAAGTCTTACTTTCGTTGTCCAACTGCACAGATCCTCTTTATTGATTCTATTAACTAATTCTGTAGCGTGAACCTGTAGCTGTCGTCTTTGGAGACAAAATAACTTATATCCAATAGAAGAATATAATATACTATTTGGAAGCTTGGATGTATGTCCACATGATCTTTTAAAAACCATACGTATCTTTGCATTCAATTTTTCCAGCCCTTTTTCCGGATAGACATAATCTGATAAAAGATATTCTACTTGCGGAAATAACACGTGATTGATAATATATCTACTTTGCTTATCTGTAAGCCTTTTTCGAATCATAATTGACACTGTTTGATGAATTTTTT
>PQFF01000293.1:8157-29428 GCA_003547095.1 Diversispora epigaea | reverse complement strand
TAATTAAATTTATACAAACTATCTATAGTATAGTTAACAATATTTTTTGCTATAATAGTTAATTGTTTTTTGTTTTCTATATATTCAGGATCAAAATATACCCTTTTACCTTTACTACGTTTATCACATTCTTTGATTTTATTTTGATCCTCCCATACTAGAAACTCTTTACATCTCGCTTTCCAACGATTGTATAAGAGTGTTTTCCATTCCCGAAATATGTTAAGAACCATATTTCTACTTACTTCTGTTGAATTCACTTTACTCCTTATAAGTTTATAAATAGATTTTGGAATTAGACCTCGAACGAGATCATTGAATTCGAATCTATCCGTCGGTTGAGTTCCCATTACCTCTCTGTTTCGATTTATTTTCATGAAATGACCTCTGTTTATTTTTTCCATTAAGTCCAGTAAACCTTGATTTCCCTTTTCTTTGAAGTATGATTTTTTTATAACAGAACGAAAGGCTGTCTTTAATATCTTTTCTTGATTTCCACACATAAATACGTGGGCATTTGTTTCTTTATATTTGTTGCAGAATGGACATATGTTTTCTTTATAAACTTCAGGTTTCCTTAAATTTAGATTGCTCATGGTGGGGAGTTCCTCGTTTAATAACTTTAATGAGAAGACGCGGGTTGAACTATCTTGGGAATTGGTTACTGTATTAGTGACTTTGGTATTGTGCCATATTTGGGCTGACCATTGCCAATTTGTTTCGTTCCGAATGTTTTGATTTAACCAATTATATATGCGGTGTTGAGTAAACCACGAAGTTACTGTTTCTACTTCTGATTTTTTCTTTATAAATTCTTTAATTCCTGCATCGATTTCCTGATTATTCCATTTGAAGTGGAATTGTTGACTTTTGATATAATCCATGTTGATGGTGAATATAGACATTGAATCTGCACCGTCTTTAGCTAGCCGATCTGCTTGTTCGTTGTATTGGTATCCTTGATGGGCAGCGATTTTTTCAAGATCAATGACTAATTCTTTTGCAAGTATTAATTCTTTGATTGTTTGTAGGATGATGGGATTTGAATAATTACTCCAGTGTTTTCCTTTTCTTCCATTCATGTAGCCGGTAATTGACTTAATTGACGACTCGCTGTCAGTGTAAATTTTAATGATTGACTTGTGAGATGCGACCCAAATTATGGAGAGGATACCCCATAACTCTGCTCTCGTCGAAGATGGTGGGCCTTCAAGTTTCCCTTTCCATGTAAACTGTTGTGGTGTTGGATCATTAGTAATACAGACTACCCCAAAACCCATCGTTTGTCGGTCTGGAGGATTAGCTTGTTGTCCGATCACTTTAAGTTTTTTGAGTGATCCGTCTGTATATACTTCTAAATTTTTATGTCTTTGTAATTTTTGAATTATGTTTCGCATGTATCCCATTGTTTCATCATCTGATTTGATTATGTTTTCTAAAAAGGTCAGATTATTTATACGGTTATCTAGGCTTTTATATTGTATCGATGCGGGTATATTGTTATGGTATGTATTAAGTGAATTTGGTGAGATGACCGTTCTTAATTTCCTTCTTTTGTCTTCCGCTTTGCTTACGGAATAAGCGGAATATCTGGTTGGTAGATGACTTAATTTCTCTATATTAGCTTGTATTGTAAAGTTGTTTCGACTCTATTTGATGAAGGTCCCTCTACGATTGGCTCTTTTAATACGCAACCCTCACATGCTATTAGTGGCGACCGCGTCTTGTCTTCTTCTATTTCATTTAAGTAATGTCAAAGAATTACTTGTTGTTCATTGTCTTTTCTTTCACGTGTCACTTTTCCGATGATGGGACCTGTGGAATGGGGTATCGTGACCATTTTTCCTTTTAATTTCGTTGTACTATCTATGAGAGAAAGTCGGTTGATGGGATTAGTTCGGAGTTGAGTCCTGAGAGTCTCTAACTGTGTTTCCAGATCATTTTTTAGATCTATGTACCATAACAGATTTTTCCTTGGTATTTCATATTGGTGAATTTGTTTCAACGCTAGTACCTTACTTAGATCTGCATTCAGTAGCTGTTCAATATATAAAACTCCATATTTCCTTAAACTGTTTTTGTGCTGGTGGTACCATTTATCCGAGTTCTTGTATGCCTCTATACTAATCGTTCCTCCTTTTATCCTAACCGGGAAATCTAGTTTACCATTAATCTAAATTACTATATCATCTTTTGCTAATAGTTTAAGAATTTCCCCAGTTAGATTAAGATGTTTGGCTTTGAACTTGCTTATTACTTTTTTGTCCCAAATCGATTCTATAGTCCACATGTGATCTTGTAGATTTTGTAACCTGACTTTAGTTGTCCAATTACAAAGGTCTGTTTTATTTAGTCTATTTGTTAATTCTGTAGCATGTAACTGCAATTAGCAATTGTGTAAGTCGTATAACGTGTATCCCATCGTAGAGTATAGTATGCTGTTTGGCAATTTTGAGGCATAGCCGCACGCCCGTTTAAAGGTCATTTTAATTCTGGCATTAAGCTTGCTTAGTTCATTCTCTGTGTAAACACAGTCTTGTAGTAGATATTCTATTTGTGGGAATAATACATGATTAATTATGTATCTACTTTGTTTGTCCGTTAAGCTTTTTCGAATCATTATGGATGTTGTAGTTTTAATTTTATTCTTGATTAACTTTTTTTGGTACGATTTCTTCCCGTTCTCCTGTATCCAGACTCCCAGGTATCGGATGGCGTCGTTCGGTTTTGCAGGAGTGATTTGGTTTCCCATGAAAGATA
This sequence comes from Diversispora epigaea, assembly GCA_003547095.1. Classification (NCBI taxonomy): domain Eukaryota; kingdom Fungi; phylum Glomeromycota; class Glomeromycetes; order Diversisporales; family Diversisporaceae; genus Diversispora; species Diversispora epigaea. The sequence continues at coordinate 26,668 of PQFF01000293.1, read as the reverse complement.
TCCCGGATTGAGAGTTGTGTTTTCCTCCGTTTATTAAAATAAGATCAGATTTTGAAGTATTAACTTTGATCTTATTAAGATTAAAAAATTCTTCGACCACAAGAAGTATATCTTCTAGATGTGTTTTATTATTAGTAATCCAGACAGTGTCATCCATGTACGCCATGGACGTAATCATTTTCTTTTCCCAAGTCTGTTCTTGTAATGACATATCTACCCTCCATTTAAGTTCCATTTCATATCCTTTGTTTAGATTTTCTATTTCAGCCAGTAGTGGATCATAAAAGATGCACCATAGTAATGGTGAAATGGAGTCACCCTGGTCCACTCCTTTGATAACCCTATACGGCTCTGTTGGACCATATTCAGTTAGTCCCCTTGCGACGCGATTGTCTTCTATATAACTAATGATTTTTACTATATTTGGAGGAATTTTGAGGCGTTTCATGGCTAATTTCATCATTTCCGGGTCAACTGAATCAAACGCCTTGCTAATGTCCTGGAATAGCAGCCACATTTCTTTTTTATTTTCCCTAGCATCTTCCATCAAGTTGTTAAGTATGTGTATTGGGTATGATGTGCGTCCTCCAGGAAGTCCAGCGTAATTGTTGCCTGTTAAAATCTTATTTTGCGTCATTATATTGGATAAACGGATTGTAAGGATTTTCGTAAAAATCTTCCTTGCTGTTTCTATCAGGGTGATGGGTCTGGTAATCTCTAAATTTCCTTCCCATTCTTTAGGTTTAGATATCAAAGTTATATTGCTACATACCCAGTCTTGGGGAACCTGGCCTGATTGCAAAATATTGTTGAATAGTTTACTGAGCGTTTTTAATCCTTTGTCGTCGAGGTGTTTATAAATTTCATAAGGAATTAATGAGGGGCCCGGGGCTTTATTATTACTCATTAAGTTGATTACAATATTTATTTCCTCTACGCTTATCATAGAAATTAATGGATCATAGATTTGATTGTTGATTATTTCGATGGGTTTGTACCTATTCTCCCATCGGGTATTATGTATCGTTTGAGATAGTTTGGTTCCTTTCATCCAATTGAAGAGGTAGTCCTTAACTTTATTTTTTATTTGAATAGGATCCGTAATAATGATAGTTTCGCCATTGTTTTGCCCTTCCACTAATCTTTCAAGAGTTATCTGTCGGGAATCTCTATCTAAGATTCTATTGATCATTTGTTTTGGTTCCGTATGTAAAAGTAGCTGTCTCGCTTCTATTCTGGTTTTTATTTCCCTAGATTTGGCTCTGATTAACTCTTTTTTTACGATTTTTCTAGACGAGCTCCAGATAGATTTGATATGCTCAGTCCATGATGAACGTTCCTCTGGTGAACCGGAACTTGGGTACGGGTCAATGATTATTTTGTAATGGCTTTCTAGTTTCTTCGTGACATTTTCAATGGTTGTGATAAGTTGTGTACTCAGGGAAGTTTCTTGTTCTAGTTTGTAACCCGATTTATAAAGCGTGTTATATAAATTTAATTTTGAATATTCCGGGTGTTTGTGCCATGGTAAGTTAGGACGGTTTTTGGGTTCTTTTGCTTTGGGTAGATATTTGTTTCCCGATTCTAAAATAATTGTTTTAAATTGAATCCAAAATTCGTTGACGGATTTATTTGTGTCATTGTCTTCTAGTAATTGTTCAAAATCCATTTTCATGTGTGACGCGAAGTTGATCCAATTTGATTCGTTGGCTGATTTTAGGTTCCATAATCTCGGGATTCGATAATTTAATCTTTTATGTTTTTTGTTTCGATTCTTTTCGTAATCGAATGGATCTGTGTCTAACTCTATTCGGGCACATAAGTGATCACTATTTGCTACAAGTTTAGTATTTTCAATAGTTGCACCGTCAATGAGAGTTTCGTATTTTTGGTTTATCCAAATTGCATCTATGCGGCTTTGACTTCTTGTTGCGTTGTTGTGTATTTGATGGTATGTATATTCTTTTTTGTCCCCATTGACAAGTCGAAATGTATCTAGGTATCCACTATATATTAATGATTGTATTAAGCTATTTTCAGGTGATGTCTTCCGTTTTGACGGGAAGCGATCCACGCTTGGATTTGGTGTTGCGTTCCAATCTCCCATAACAATTGAGATCCAATTATTGGCCAACGCTTGCGACATATGATTGTATAGCCATGGCCTTAGTCCTCTTAGTTGGCTATTGTTCGTGGAATATTGGTTCGGAGCATAAATACCTATCAGTTGAAGGATAGTTTTTCCTCTATATGAAAGTAAAAGACTTATTCCGTGACCTTCGAATGTGTCGACCTTATATACGTGTTTAGAGATTTCGGGGTCGATCATAAATCCTACTCCTGAACCCAAATTGTTATTATAAGCTATTTCTGTAGACGACCACCACAATTTGTATGTCATATTTTTGGTTCGACTGTTTAGTATTTGGTCTGAGAAAATACATTTCTCAGTTACTTTAGTTGTCTTTGTTTCGGTAAGGAATATTATGTTCAGTTTTTCTTCAGTACAGTAGTCCCACCACGTCTGTTGTTTAATTTTTTCGTGTATTCCCCTTATGTTCTGTGTTGCAATTCGCCATTGTGTTTTATTGTTTTGTGTTGCTGTATCTTCTATACTATTATCCCGAGAGTGTATATTTGAGTTGTGCTTGTCGGGATTTATATATTCTATGGAAGGTNCTCTATTCGGGCACATAAGTGATCACTATTTGCTACAAGTTTAGTATTTTCAATAGTTGCACCGTCAATGAGAGTTTCGTATTTTTGGTTTATCCAAATTGCATCTATGCGGCTTTGACTTCTTGTTGCGTTGTTGTGTATTTGATGGTATGTATATTCTTTTTTGTCCCCATTGACAAGTCGAAATGTATCTAGGTATCCACTATATATTAATGATTGTATTAAGCTATTTTCAGGTGATGTCTTCCGTTTTGACGGGAAGCGATCCACGCTTGGATTTGGTGTTGCGTTCCAATCTCCCATAACAATTGAGATCCAATTATTGGCCAACGCTTGCGACATATGATTGTATAGCCATGGCCTTAGTCCTCTTAGTTGGCTATTGTTCGTGGAATATTGGTTCGGAGCATAAATACCTATCAGTTGAAGGATAGTTTTTCCTCTATATGAAAGTAAAAGACTTATTCCGTGACCTTCGAATGTGTCGACCTTATATACGTGTTTAGAGATTTCGGGGTCGATCATAAATCCTACTCCTGAACCCAAATTGTTATTATAAGCTATTTCTGTAGACGACCACCACAATTTGTATGTCATATTTTTGGTTCGACTGTTTAGTATTTGGTCTGAGAAAATACATTTCTCAGTTACTTTAGTTGTCTTTGTTTCGGTAAGGAATATTATGTTCAGTTTTTCTTCAGTACAGTAGTCCCACCACGTCTGTTGTTTAATTTTTTCGTGTATTCCCCTTATGTTCTGTGTTGCAATTCGCCATTGTGTTTTATTGTTTTGTGTTGCTGTATCTTCTATACTATTATCCCGAGAGTGTATATTTGAGTTGTGCTTGTCGGGATTTATATATTCTATGGAAGGTGGACTATTGTTAATAAGATCTAACGAATCAGAATTATTTGAATTTAATGTATCCAGATTACTATTTATAGATTGTTCATTAATGTTCGTATTATTATGTGAATTATTATGTATATTATGTTTATTGTATTCTGTCATAGATATATTTTTAGTTTTTAATTTATTCGCGACTATTGTGTCCAAGATCCTTGACCTGGTGTTTCCATATTATTAAAAGAGCCGGACGAAAGTTGTGTAATAATTTTTTCCATTTCCGACCGCCAGCCTCCCAGTTGTCTTACCATCTCTAATAATTTGTTCATGGTAGACTGTTCAACTTCTTCCGGTTTGTGATGGCTTGTGTCCTCATCGCTATATGCCATCTCATCGTCATCGTCGTCAAAATTTTCTTCTGGTTCCTTATTCGTAAAGGTGGTGTTGTTGTTGCTTATTTTTTGTTCGTTATTATTTCTGCTAGTATTCGTTTTATTTTTTATCCCCATATTATTAACCACGAATTCCTCTAGCTGTTGTAAGCAGTCGGATAAATTTTCTAGCATCTGTTCGATACGTAATAACCTGTCCGTTTAATTATCGTTACTGTTATTTTTGATTTGTGTATTTCCTTTTGTCGAATTATTTCTTTTTCCAGATTCTTTTGCTACTTCTGCAAATGTTGCTCTTTCAACAAAGCATTTTAGATTATTAAATAAGCCCGGGTTATGTTTTTTGTATATACCGCCAAACTTCTCGAATTGCTCTTGTTTCTTTTCTTTGTATTGTAAGTCTTGTTGCGTTCGTGGGCAGTCTTTGGCAAGATGTTCCGTAGAATGACATCTATGGCACGTTTTAATTGAGATATCAATAATCCTGATATCGTATCCTGTAACCTTCCATACCAAACCGATTGTTTTTCGTTGTTCCGCTTCAGTGGCGAAGGTTATTATTGCTTCTTCTCTCAACACATAATTTCTTGTTCTTGGCATATAACAGGTTATTGCTCCATGCTTCTTGAGATTAGTGAAAATTTCTCTTCCAGTGATACCAGGTGGTAAATTTATTGCTCGTGCTGCGTATCGACCCCGTGACATGAGATCTTCAATAGATTCTTTCATTCCTGTTATACGTAGGCAATCGTCCCCAATGATAATGCACCATTGTGAAATGATTTTTTTAGCGTCTTCTTCTTTCTCAAAAATTACTATAGCCGATTGCCACATTAAGGCTGGCCGTAATGTTAATCGCTCCACTTTTCCGAATTTAAGTTCTAGATCTACTTTAAGTTGTTGGTGTTTCATGTAATGTGGAATGTCCCACAACTTAACTCCCCTTTTTTCTTCTTTATCAGGATTCATTCTAAAGATTTGTGCCCTATGCATGTAAGTGGGCGCTTCTTCATGTACGCCAATATTTATTTTTTGCGCTATTTGCATTTGTTCTTTGTCTGTAAAAAATGCACAAATCATTTTTTCTTTAGCAAAAAGTTGGTTAGTAACCAAAGTTACTTGGGCTTTGTTAAAGAAGGTTTTTTTTATATGGCTTATTTTATCCCCAATAGTTTTTCCGGCAACTTTTACTGTGTGAGTCCAAATTTTATATTTCGTTGCTTCAAGTTCTTTTCTCCATTCAGCTTGGTTGCTATCTTCAGTATCGTATAATGCAATAGATTCTTTATCATCGTCAATGAGAATAGGATTTAATTGTTTCTTTTTTTGTTTAGGATTGGTGACCGTGGTCCAAGTGCTGTCTTCGATATTTCCTCCCAGGACTTTTCCTTCGTCGGTTTCATTAGTGGTATCTTTGATTTCGGTATCTTCTTCAATTTCATTATCTTCCAGTTTTCTTTTTCCCTTACTTGTACCGGGGGTTACTTCAATGATTACTTGAGGAATGTTTTCATATTCCATGTTTTCTGCAGTTGGAGTAGTATCAATAGTTGTCTTTTCGTTTTTCTTTTGTTGTACCTTTTTTGAAATAGTTTCTTTCCTTTGCAAAGGACTGTTCTTTTGTCTTTCATTTGATATTTTAATACGTTGGGCATGGTCAGGACCCTTTGCTTTAGACCTAGTGTTAGAGCTAACGCTCTTGCTCATGTTTAACTATTACGAACAAATAAAAATAAAAAACTTTTTCTAAAATTTTACTGTGTGTTTTTGCCAATAAAATGTTAAGCGGAAAGAGTTTTTTTTTTTAATGAATACTTTGTAATTTAACTGGACCAGTGAGGTCTCGACTTTATTCATTATTAAAATTTATTAAAAAATTACATTGAAGAATAGAGTCTGACTAAGTTAAGCTATTATTCATAACTTTACTACCGCCTAACCTACCACTGTAGAAAGTTTTTAACCTTTCTACTGGGAGGCTACAACCCCACCTACGTCTAGACAAAAGAAAATATTTGAAAGTATATCTACGTTATTTTTATAAACACTATTAATAATAAATTTTTTTATATCTATCCCTATATCATATAAATGTTTTTTCCGTTCTAAATATGTGTAATCTATGTAAGGCTTTTTACCTTTACTTTTTTTATCGGATTCACCAATATCATTTTTGATTTCCCAATTCAGAAAATCTTTACATCTGTTTTTCCAGCGACTGTATAATGTTTTTTTCCATGAACAAAAAATTTCCATTACCATATTTTTCCCCGTTTCTGTCGAATTAACCTTTTTTCTTATTAAACGGTATATTGACTTTGGAATGAGACCTTTAACCAGATCATTAAATTCGAATCTGTCCGAAGGTTGAGTACCAAGTATTTGTCTGTGGTAATTTATCTTTAAAAAATGTCCTCTAGTAATTTTACTCATGAGATCATGAAGACCTATATTTCCTTTTTCTTTTATGAATATTCGTTTAATTATCGATCGAAAAGTAGATTTAAGTATTTTTCCATAATCTGCACACATGAAGATATGTGAATTAGTTTCCTTGTATTTTTTGCAGAACGGACATTCTGTAGTCATGTATATGTTTGGTTTTCGGGTATGTAACGTAACCATCGTCGGTAATTCCTCATTAAGTAATTTTAAGGAAAAAGCCCGCAGCGAGTTTTCTTTTGAATTAGTTTTATTATTGGTAATTTTCGTTTCGTGCCATGTTTCTATTGACCATTTCCAGTTTGTTTCATTTATGATGTTTTTGTTTAACCAATTGTTAATACGGTGTTGAAGAAACCATGTTGTTGTTGATTCAATCTCATCTTTCTTTTTAACGAATTCTTTAATTCCAGCGTCGATTCCTTGTTTATTCCATGTAAAGTGACATTGTTATTCTCTTATAAAGTTTGGGTTAATTTCAAAATTTGAACCTGAATTCATCCCTAATTTTGCTAATTTGTCTGCCTGCTCGTTAAGTAGATCTCCTTTATGCGCCTCTACTTTTTCTAAAACTATATTAAGTTCTTTAGTATTAATAATTTCTTTTATTACCTGTAAGACATGAGGATTGCTGTAGTTACTCCAGTGCTTGCCTTTTTTCCCCTCTATATATCCTTTTATTGCTTTAATTGATGATTCGCTATCTGTAAAGATTGTTATTGAGGTTTTATGAGATGCTACCCATAGAACTGAAAGAATTCCCCACAATTCTGCTCTAGTAGAAGAAGCCGGACCTTCTATATTACCCTTCNACCAATTGTTAATACGGTGTTGAAGAAACCATGTTGTTGTTGATTCAATCTCATCTTTCTTTTTAACGAATTCTTTAATTCCAGCGTCGATTTCTTGTTTATTCCATGTAAAGTGACATTGTTGTTCTCTTATAAAGTTTGGGTTAATTTCAAAATTTGAACCTGAATTCATCCCTAATTTTGCTAATTTGTCTGCCTGCTCGTTAAGTAGATCTCCTTTATGCGCCTCTACTTTTTCTAAAACTATATTAAGTTCTTTAGTATTAATAATTTCTTTTATTACCTGTAAGACATGAGGATTGCTGTAGTTACTCCAGTGCTTGCCTTTTTTCCCCTCTATATATCCTTTTATTGCTTTAATTGATGATTCGCTATCTGTAAAGATTGTTATTGAGGTTTTATGAGATGCTACCCATAGAACTGAAAGAATTCCCCACAATTCTGCTCTAGTAGAAGAAGCCGGACCTTCTATATTACCCTTCTATGTAAACTGTCTTAAGATTGGGTCGTCTGTGATACAAACTGCCCCAAAACCCATTTTGTATTGATAAAAAACTTTATTATGTTCGCTATCTACTGATTTTGTCTTTTGTAAAGATCCATCTGTATATACTATTAACTTTTTATGTCGTAGTAGATTTGTTCGTATATTTTGAAACTGAGTTGAGGTTTCAGGATCTGTAATTATTATATTCTCTAGAAAATCTGTATCATTTATATTTTTTCTCAAATTTTTAAACTCTGCTTTTTTTGGTATATTATTATGGTATATATTTAATGATCGAGGAGAGANGGTCGTCTGTGATACAAACTGCCCCAAAACCCATTTTGTATTGATAAAAAACTTTATTATGTTCGCTATCTACTGATTTTGTCTTTTGTAAAGATCCATCTGTATATACTATTAACTTTTTATGTCGTAGTAGATTTGTTCGTATATTTTGAAACTGAGCTGAGGTTTCAGGATCTGTAATTATTATATTCTCTAGAAAATCTGTATCATTTATATTTTTTCTCAAATTTTTAAACTCTGCTTTTTTTGGTATATTATTATGGTATATATTTAATGATCGAGGAGAGATGACCATTCTTGTTATCCGGCGTTTATCTTCTCTATTACTTGTTGAAAAAGCTGATTTTCGGGTCGGGAGATAACTAGTTTCAGTAACATTTGTTGAAATCGCACAATACTGTAAATCTCTTTCACTTTGATTTAAATTTGAATATTTAATATTTGAATCTTTTAATAGACAACCCTCGCAAGCTACCAGTGGCGAGCGTGATGTTTCTTCATTATTTTCTTGTATATAGTGTCTTAGAATTATTTGTTGACTTTGTTCCTTAGGTTCTCGAGTTACTTTTCCCATGATCGGGCCCGATGGGTAATCAGTTGTGACAAACTTTCCTTTGATTTTTGTATTATCTCCCANTCTTACTTTCGTTGTCCAACTGCACAGATCCTCTTTATTGATTCTATTAACTAATTCTGTAGCGTGAACCTGTAGCTGTCGTCTTTGGAGACAAAATAACTTATATCCAATAGAAGAATATAATATACTATTTGGAAGTTTGGATGTATGTCCACATGATCTTTTAAAAACCATACGTATCTTTGCATTCAATTTTTCCAGCCCTTTTTCCGGATAGACATAATCTGATAAAAGATATTCTACTTGCGGAAATAACACGTGATTGATAATATATCTACTTTGCTTATCTGTAAGCCTTTTTCGAATCATAATTGACACTGTTTGATGAATTTTTTCTTCGATTAATTTTTTTTGGTAGGTTTTCTTCCTGTTTTCTTGTACCCAGACTCCCAGATATCTAACTGCTTCTGACGGTCGGGTAGAGATTATTTGGTTATCGATAAAGTTGAGTCCTTTTTCGTGATTTTCTTTATTACCATTGATTAGAATTAATTCAGACTTTGATGCGTTGATCTGAATTTTATTAAGGTCAAAAAATTCTTCCACAATTTTTAGAATATTTTCCATATGAGTTTTGTTGTTCGTAACCCATACAGTATCGTCCATATATGCCATTGATGTAATGATCTTCTTTTCATATACTTGTTCTTGTAAAGTCATATCTACTCTCCATNCCCATGATCGGGCCCGATGGGTAATCAGTTGTGACAAACTTTCCTTTGATTTTTGTATTATCTCCCAGTAAGGTCAGTCTATTAATTGGATTACGTCCTAATTTATTTCTTATATTATCAATGTTTTCTTCAATTTTAACTCGTAGCTCTTCATACCAAGTTAAATTTTTTCTAGGAATTTCATATTGGTGAATTCTCTTCAATTCCAAGACTCGAGTCAAATCAGAGTTTAATAGTTGTTCTATATATAGAACTCCATATTTTCTTAAACTGTCTCTATATTTGTGATACCAAATATCAGAACTCATAAAAGATTCTATATCTATTACTCCGCCTCTTACTATGACCGGGAATTCTAATTTACCGTTAATTTGGATTTCAATGTCNGTTATCGATAAAGTTGAGTCCTTTTTCGTGATTTTCTTTATTACCATTGATTAGAATTAATTCAGACTTTGATGCGTTGATCTGAATTTTATTAAGGTCAAAAAATTCTTCCACAATTTTTAGAATATTTTCCATATGAGTTTTGTTGTTCGTAACCCATACAGTATCGTCCATATATGCCATTGATGTAATGATCTTCTTTTCATATACTTGTTCTTGTAAAGTCATATCTACTCTCCATTTTAATTCCATTTCGTAGCCCTTTTTGAGATCTTCTATCTCCGCCAACAATGGGTCATAAAATATATACCAAAGCAATGGTGAAATTGAGTCGCCTTGGTCAACCCCTTTATTAATCTGATATAAGTCTGTTGGTCCAAATTCAGTCATACCTCGCGCAAACCGATTTTCTTCAATATAACTTATTATTTTTCTTATTTTTTTTGGAACTTTGATACGCTTTAAAGCTAATTTCATCATTTTTGGGTCTACTGAATCAAAAGCTTTTCTAATATCTTGGAAAAGGAGCCACATTTCCTTTTTATTTTCTCGAGCATCTTCCATTAAATTATTTAGTATATGTATAGGGTGTAATGTGCGCCCTCCGGGAAGACCCGCATAATTATTTCCTGTTAATATTCTGTTTTCCACCAAAATCTCAGATAATCTGATTGTGATAATTTTTGTAAAGATTTTCCTTATAGTTTCCATTAAAGTAATGGGTCTCGTGATTTCTAGATTTCCTTCCCATTCTTTTGGTTTTGGGATTAACGTAACATTACTGTGAACCCAATCCTTGGGAACCTGACCGGAAATTAAAATAGTGTTGAACAACTTACTTATCATTCTTATGCCATTTGAATCTAAGTGTTTATATATTTCATATGGGATTAATGACGGACCGGGAGCTTTATTATTGCTCATTAGCCGTATTACTTTTTTTATTTCTTCTTCTGTAATATTTTCTAATAATGGTTGATATATTAGTTCGTTTATTGATTCTTTTGGTTTATACTGATTTTCCCATCTTGTATTTCGTATTGAAGAATTTAACTCTGTACCTTTCGTCCAATTGTACAGATGGTTTTTAACCTCATTTTTAATTTGTATCGGATCTGTAATAATATGAACTGAACTGTCTAGTTGTGTAGTTATTATACGATCTAAAATAATTTGTTTAGATTCCCTGTTGAGAACTTTATTAATCATCTGTCTCGGTTTAGTATTTAATAAATCTTGTCTTGTTTCTATTTTTTGTTTGATTTCTTTTTGTTTAGTTCTGATAAGATCCCTTTTAATGATTTTTCATGAAGTGACCCATAAAGTCTTAATGTCGTTTGTCCATAATTTTCTACTATCATGTTCTTTCGTTGTCGGATATGGATTCGTATTAAGATTAAATCTTGATGCCAATTTGTATGCTAATTTAGATAAACTCTCGGCGTGTCGATTATTTATGCAATCTTCATTTTCTAATTTCGCTCCTAATTTATACAGTTTATTTAACAAATTCAGTTTCGGATATGCTGTGTGTTTTTGCCACATTACATTCGTACGACTTTTCGGTTCTTTTGCTTTCGGTAAATGTTTGTTCCCTGAACTAATCAGAATAGATTTGAGGTCGACCCATGTGTCTTCTACGGACAAATTTTGAACCTCCGAATTTAATATATTTTCAAATGCGGTTTCTGTTTCTTGTGTAAATTTTTCCCATGTATCTTTATCTGCCATTTTAAGATTCCATAATTTGAGAATTCTATAATTTAGTTTTTTATGCTTTTTGAAACTATGTCCGTCACAAAGACTACTTACGTTCAAAGATGCACGTGCGCAAGAATGATCACTATTTGCTACTAAGGTAGTATTATCAATATCTGCGCCTATTATTAATTCTTCATACGGTCGGTTGATCCAGATTGAATCTATACGGCTTTTACTTCTGGTTTCATTGTTGAAAGTCTGGTGGAAAGTAAATTCCTTTTTTTCCCCATTGTAGAATCTATATACATCGATATAACCACTATATATCATTGATTGAAGTAAACTATTTTCTGGTGAAGTTTTTAATTTGTGTGGATAGCGATCTTTGCTAGGATTTGGAGTCGCATTCCAATCCCCCATGATTATTGAAATCCAATTATTAGATAATGCCTGTGAAATGTGATTGTATAACCATGGTTTCAGTTGTCTAAGTATATTATTGTTAGTAGAATATTTGTTTGGCGCATAAATTCCCACTATTTGAAAAACTATTTTCCCTTTAAACGACAACAAAATACAAATGCCGTGTCCTTCTAATGTGTTTATTTTGTATATATGTTTAGCGATATGAGGTTTGAACATGAAACCTATTCCNGTTGTTTATCTCAAGGCGTGCTTCAACTCTATCCATTCTTTTAGTTAAGTTATTTAACAAATTAATAGCTCGTTCCATTGTTTCCTGGAACGCAGTCATTTGAGTATTGAGTGTATCAAATTGTTGAGTGTCGATAGGTTCGTTGTTACGATGTAATGATTTGTTGGAATTATTAATATTAGATTTAAGTACTCCTGAATATGAAGGATCTAATCATTTTTGGATTCTTTTATATGCCATCAGGTTATGTCTCTTCCAGACATTACCGAATTTATCCATTCTTTCTTGTAATTTTTGTGTACGTTCTGTTGTCTTCTGTGTTACTGGACAGTCTTTAGCTAAATGTGAAACATCATGGCATCTATGACAAGTTTTAATAGTGATATCCAGATGTTCGATGGTAAAATCTTCTGTAATCCATTTATGTCCTATTGCCGCATTTCTAATTTCTTCTGATGGGAAAGACATTATTGCCATTCTCTTCCTTGCATAATATGCATTTCGGGGAACATAACAAGTCATTGNATTTGTGTGGATAGCGATCTTTGCTAGGATTTGGAGTCGCATTCCAATCCCCCATGATTATTGAAATCCAATTATTAGATAATGCCTGTGAAATGTGATTGTATAACCATGGTTTCAGTTGTCTAAGTATATTATTGTTAGTAGAATATTTGTTTGGCGCATAAATTCCCACTATTTGAAAAACTATTTTCCCTTTAAACGACAACAAAATACAAATGCCGTGTCCTTCTAATGTGTTTATTTTGTATATATGTTTAGCGATATGAGGTTTGAACATGAAACCTATTCCTGATCCTAGATTATTATTATCCGCTTCGGTAACTGACGACCACCATAAATGATATGTTGGATCGCACGTTTGTTGATTTTTTCCTCCCATCTGATCAAAGAAAATATATTTTTCTGTGTGTTTTGTCGTTTTAGTTTCCGTGAGTAAAATTATATCTAGTTTTTCTTTTATACAGTATTCCCACCACGTGTTTTGTTTTATTCCATCACTAATGCCTCTTACATTTTGTGTGCCTATTTTCCATATTATTTGTTGATTATTTCCTTTATTATTATAATTTGAATTGTCCCTATTATCTAGGCTATTATTATTGTCGTTACTATTTGTTATATTATTATGAAAATTATTATTATTATTATATGTATTTATATTGCTATCGATAGAATTTATAGAATTATTTGTTGATAATGATGTGCATTGTTCACCCATCATAATATTTATAGTAATTAGGATTTTTATTGAGAAGCCAAGCTGCTTCCTTGTTTTCTTTCAATACTGTCTTGTCGGGTAGATACGTCCTGGATTTGTGTTGTTATATTATTTANAGATGTTCGATGGTAAAATCTTCTGTAATCCATTTATGTCCTATTGCCGCATTTCTAATTTCTTCTGATGGGAAAGACATTATTGCCATTCTCTTCCTTGCATAATATGCATTTCGGGGAACATAACAAGTCATTGTCCCTACTTTTTTAAATTCATTATATAATTCAGATGGAGTCATACCAGGAGGAATTCCTACAACCCTTGTTGCAAATTGACCCCTGTCTTTCAGTTGATCAGCTGTTGTACCAGGTGGTGTGACTCTAACCATTTCTTCTCCAATTATTTGAGACCATGCACTTAAAAAATTTTTTGCATCTTGTGGATCCATAAATGTAACAAAGGCTTTTTGCCACATTTCACCAATTGCAGTACTGATAGACTCAATTTTTCCATATCTGTGTTCTAATTCTGCTTGTAGTTCCTGCCTTTTCATACTAACAGGGATGTTCCAGATAACAGCCCTTTTTTGTTGGTTCTTTAATGCATTTGCACGCATATTAATTTGTTTTTCTTCCAATTTAAAATTTTCTTTGTTATTATCAAGAAATTCAAGGTCTAGAGCTTTTTTTAATTCTTCTTTTTTATCAAAGTAAATCGCGATGTAACTACCTTTAGTTTTTTTTCTGTATTCTACCTTAATAAAAGTGTATTCAATTTTGTTTTTTAATTCTTGGGTAATATAATCCAATTTTTTCCCAATATTATTTCCGATAAATTTTGATACTAGTGCTCTCGCTTTGTATCTTTTAAGACCAACATGTTGTCTCCATTCTGGTTGATTNCCTATTTTCCATATTATTTGTTGATTATTTCCTTTATTATTATAATTTGAATTGTCCCTATTATCTAGGCTATTATTATTGTCGTTACTATTTGTTATATTATTATGAAAATTATTATTATTATTATATGTATTTATATTGCTATCGATAGAATTTATAGAATTATTTGTTGATAATGATGTGCATTGTTCACCCATCATAATATTTATAGTAATTAGGATTTTTATTGAGAAGCCAAGCTGCTTCCTTGTTTTCTTTCAATACTGTCTTGTCGGGTAGATACGTCCTGGATTTGTGTTGTTATATTATTTAATTGTTCTGACATCTTTGCCATCCAATTTTGCAAAGTAGACGAATTACTATCATTATTTGTCACGTTATTCCTGATATTTATATTGTTATTTTTATTGTTAGATTCGTTATCCCATGGATTATTTATTTTAGGGTTATTGCTGTTGTCTTCTATATTCTCTTCCTCTCCGAATAAATCGTTCATGTCTTCATCCACGTTGTTTATCTCAAGGCGTGCTTCAACTCTATCCATTCTTTTAGTTAAGTTATTTAACAAATTAATAGCTCGTTCCATTGTTTCCTGGAACGCAGTCATTTGAGTATTGAGTGTATCAAATTNTCTTTAATGCATTTGCACGCATATTAATTTGTTTTTCTTCCAATTTAAAATTTTCTTTGTTATTATCAAGAAATTCAAGGTCTAGAGCTTTTTTTAATTCTTCTTTTTTATCAAAGTAAATCGCGATGTAACTACCTTTAGTTTTTTTTCTGTATTCTACCTTAATAAAAGTGTATTCAATTTTGTTTTTTAATTCTTGGGTAATATAATCCAATTTTTTCCCAATATTATTTCCGATAAATTTTGATACTAGTGCTCTCGCTTTGTATCTTTTAAGACCAACATGTTGTCTCCATTCTGGTTGATTCGAACTATTACTATACTCTGAGTGTACTGATTGTATGTCTTCATCTTCTGCATCATTTTCCCCGTTTTCTTCTTCCATATCGATCTCGTTTCCGTTTTCTTGTTCTGGAATGTATTTTGCTTTTCCCTTGTCGTAGTTAACCTGGTAAAATGGTTGTTGTTCTTCTGAGGTTTCACTATTTTCTGTATTTTCAATTAAAACTGTTTCAACTTCCATTTCTTTTGTCTTCTGTTGTTGAGGCATATTATTTGTCGTATCTTGAGCCTTGTTTTTGCCGGTAAGAGAAGCAGACGTTTGAGGCTTTTGAGTTTTTCCTAGAGGGTTATGTCTTGCTTCCTTAATAATCTTGTCATTTTGAACTTTACCCGTAGCCATTTTACTACGAGTAATTCTGCTCGAACCTGAGGAAGAGGTTTCTTCCATCTTTCGCACTATTTTTGCTTTATTATTCTTTAGTTTATAAACTATTACTGCAGAAAATAATTTTTCGGGAAAGAGTTACAATTAGTTTTTTTCTAATGAATACTTTGTAATTTAACTGGACCAGTGAGGTCTCGACTTTATTCATTATTAAAATTTATTAAAAAATTACATTGAAGAATAGAGTCTGACTAAGTTAAGCTATTATTCATAACTTTACTACCGCCTAACCTACCACTGTAGAAAGTTTTTAACCTTTCTACTGGGAGGCTACAACCCCACCTACGTCTAGACAAAAGAAAATATTTGAAAGTATATCTACGTTATTTTTATAAACACTATTAATAATAAAATTTTTTATATCTATCCCTATATCATATAAATGTTTTTTCTGTTCTAAATATGTGTAATCTATGTAAGGCTTTTTACCTTTACTTTTTTTATCTGATTCACCGATATCGTTTTTGATTTCCCAATTCAGAAAATCTTTACATCTATTCTTCCAGCGATTGTATAATGTTCTTTTCCATGAACAAAAAATTTCCATTACCATATTTTTCCCCGTTTCTGTTGAATTAACTTTTTTCCTTATCAAACGATATATAGATTTTGGAATGAGACCTTTAACCAGATCATTAAATTCAAATCTATCCGAAGGTTGAGTACCAAGTATTTGTCTGTGGTAATTTATCTTTAAAAAATGTCCTCTAGTAATTTTACTCATGAGATCATGAAGACCTATATNCTATTTTTGCTTTATTATTCTTTAGTTTATAAACTATTACTGCAGAAAATAATTTTTCGGGAAAGAGTTACAATTAGTTTTTTTCTAATGAATACTTTGTAATTTAACTGGACCAGTGAGGTCTCGACTTTATTCATTATTAAAATTTATTAAAAAATTACATTGAAGAATAGAGTCTGACTAAGTTAAGCTATTATTCATAACTTTACTACCGCCTAACCTACCACTGTAGAAAGTTTTTAACCTTTCTACTGGGAGGCTACAACCCCACCTACGTCTAGACAAAAGAAAATATTTGAAAGTATATCTACGTTATTTTTATAAACACTATTAATAATAAAATTTTTTATATCTATCCCTATATCATATAAATGTTTTTTCCGTTCTAAATATGTGTAATCTATGTAAGGCTTTTTACCTTTACTTTTTTTATCTGATTCACCGATATCGTTTTTGATTTCCCAATTCAGAAAATCTTTACATCTATTCTTCCAGCGATTGTATAATGTTCTTTTCCATGAACAAAAAATTTCCATTACCATATTTTTCCCCGTTTCTGTTGAATTAACTTTTTTCCTTATCAAACGATATATAGATTTTGGAATGAGACCTTTAACCAGATCATTAAATTCAAATCTATCCGAAGGTTGAGTACCAAGTATTTGTCTGTGGTAATTTATCTTTAAAAAATGTCCTCTAGTAATTTTACTCATGAGATCATGAAGACCTATATTTCCTTTTTCTTTTATATATATTCGTTTAATTATCGATCGAAAAGTAGATTTAAGTATTTTTCCATAATCTGCACACATGAAGATATGTGAATTAGTTTCCTTATATTTTTTGCAGAATGGACACTCTGTGGTCATGTATATGTTTGATTTTCGAGTATGTAACGTAGCCATCGTCGGTAATTCCTCATTAAGTAATTTTAAGGAAAAAGCCCGCAACGAGTTTTCTTTTGAATTAGTTTTATTATTGGTAATTTTCGTTTCGTTAATGAATACTTTGTAATGGAATGAGACTGATGAGGTCTTATCTTTATTCATTTAAAATATTTAATAAAAAAATACAGGAAGAATAAAAATTGACTATAACAATTTACGGTTAACGGTCTGACCAACCACCCTAAGGCCACGAGCACCTTATAAGGTAAGTGTTTTCCTTACCAAAGTCATAAACAAAAAAAATATTTGGAAATAACGCCCGGTCGACGCAAGATCCCACCTAACAACAACCACACCTCAACAACCCCAGAACCAAACGCCCAAAAGGACTAAGATCCAAAACACCATTATAACACTTTATAACTTGTATACCTGCTTACTAATCTACGGTGTCACCAAATATGTCCACCTTAATGTTGGTTAGACGAAACAAATGTTTCTTCCAGTGAATAAAACGGCTACTTTAGCGAAACAAAGTTTCTTCCAGCGAAAACAAAGTTGGTCTTAACGGGAAATCTATCTCCTGCACGTATCATGAAAATATTTAGCGTCAGTTTCTCATGGTCGACTTCTTTCCCTCCCATTCCCCATTCGAGATGGTATACGAACAAAGTTCTTCCAAAATTGTTCTTGTTGGTAATTTTCACACGTATCTATCCATTGGTATCATAACGGATCCGAAGATCCTCCCAAAATCCATTTTGTGGCCTAATCTGTCCGACAAGTTTTCCGCTAGCGAGACGAATCTACGGGAATTAAGTCGTGAAGGCGCATTGTTCGACGCAAAATGTTGGCGGATATCCAAAAAGCATTATAATCCAATAAAAAATATAAAGCACCTAACTACTACCACACCTCAAACAACTAACCCTCTACTCAATTTCACAACACACACCCCGGCTACAACTAAAATACATCACACTCCCCCGTCCTCCCACAATTCATCACATCACACATCGTTACCACCAAACGTCACCTAAGTATCACCATACCCTCCAGATCACCTGCCGTTCATCACCTATGTACCACCGTACCACCAAATTTTTCATCAGTACGTCACACCCAAACTGACAAGATCGACAATTCAGGGTCAAACCAATATTTGACATTTCCCCCAAAAAGTTATTAACATGAAAACGAGGAAAATTTGTGGCGCAGACCCATAACTGATATATACGCAAAGTCAAACAGCTCCAGGAAAACTTCTTCGTTTATTCCGTTCGTTCAAAAACAAACTATTCAACCCAGAAAAAAGGAGCTAGCCCATACGTCCTGCCCCGGTTCATCCTAAAGCTTCTACA
>PQFF01000292.1:658457-705898 GCA_003547095.1 Diversispora epigaea | reverse complement strand
ATTTATATTAACGTCAGTATTCCGTCATATTTTCGAAAATTTCCGTAGGTCCCATAATATGACGGAAATTTACGCCATGTTAAATTTCCGTAAATTTACGCCTATTAAAATTTCCTGATGACCTGCTAGTACTGAATCAACTACATCCCGATTCCGATCCACTAGTTTTATTAATAACCGACAACGAATACAAAGAGACTTCATAACAGAGCAAGACCACGAAGAAACTCATTACCAACCTCTAAATAGAAACGCAAGAACAGAAATAGATGAAGACGAACAATTATTAATAAACCTTGGTTTATCAACAAATAACGACCAAGAAGAAAGAGAACCAAACGAAGAAGAAGAATTAACAGAAAAAGAAGAAGAAGTATCCATCGACGTTTATAACGAAGAAAATTTTCGCCAATTTCTTAATCAAATTAATTTCGGATTCAGAAATAATAATCCTTTAGAAAATCATAACGAAGAAGATAACAACGAACAAATGGCAACATTCCTTGTAAAGCCTCTTAAATTTACTGGTGCCCTTAACGAAGACCCCCAAGAGTGATTACAAGAATTTTTAGTAGCTGCTACGGCTAATGCATGGAATGAAAATAGAAGATTAACAGTATTTGGTGCATATTTGAGAGGAGAACCTAGAGAATGGTATACTGAATGGGCTAAGGATGGAAGGCTCAATTGATATGAAGGCTGGCTCAATAATTGCGCCTTTGGCTAATTAATTTTGCGCCAGCTAAATTCTGACTAAATTCTGGTTCAAAGGCTAATTAAATTGCGCTGGCTAAATTCTGGCTCAAAGGCTAATTAATTTTTTTCTGACTAAATTCAGGCGCAATTTTGGTCACGTGACAAAAGTTGATTAGATAAAATTATTAATTAATTTTACCAATATTAACATTTTAATATATTGTTTTAAAATAGCTATAATTTGGTCAATTTTAATGTTACAGAAATGAAATACATATCATCTTGTAGCTAAGAACCAGATCTTTCGATCTGTCATAGGAATATCATAGTAGAAAATCGCTCCTAGTTACGTAAAATTGATTTAAAATTAAAGCTAAAATTAATTATTTTTAAAAATTTAAAAATAATTATTTAATAAATTTTATAATTGCGCCAGCCAATCAGAATTGCGCCATTATTTAGCCTTTGCGCCAGAATTTAGTCATTGCGCCTGATTGCGCCGTGGCTAAATTCTGGGCTCAATTGGCTAAATTAAATCTGGCTAAATTCCTGGCTCAATTCGTATTGCGCCTATACATGTNAATTAAATTGCGCTGGCTAAATTCTGGCTCAAAGGCTAATTAATTTTTTTCTGACTAAATTCAGGCGCAATTTTGGTCACGTGACAAAAGTTGATTAGATAAAATTATTAATTAATTTTACCAATATTAACATTTTAATATATTGTTTTAAAATAGCTATAATTTGGTCAATTTTAATGTTACAGAAATGAAATACATATCATCTTGTAGCTAAGAACCAGATCTTTCGATCTGTCATAGGAATATCATAGTAGAAAATCGCTCCTAGTTACGTAAAATTGATTTAAAATTAAAGCTAAAATTAATTATTTTTAAAAATTTAAAAATAATTATTTAATAAATTTTATAATTGCGCCAGCCAATCAGAATTGCGCCATTATTTAGCCTTTGCGCCAGAATTTAGTCATTGCGCCTGATTGCGCCGTGGCTAAATTCTGGGCTCAATTGGCTAAATTAAATCTGGCTAAATTCTTGGCTCAATTCGTATTGTGCCTACCATTCCTAGAATGGGCTGACAACAATGGCAGATTTAATTGGAGACAACTACGTGATGCTTTCCTTGCCAATTATTGTAACCTCGGATGGTGCGAACAATGACAAGATGAATTACGAAGTTTAAAACAATGTAGAGGAGAAACTGTAGGAGAATATTACCATCAAGTAAAAAGGTTAGCAAAGAGAGCTAATCTCGATGGCGTTGCTACTCTTCCCTACTTTATAAGAGGACTATTACCAGATATAAAAGCAATAGTAAAAACACACGAACCAGCGGATTTGGCTACAGCTTACGGAAAAGTGAAAGCTTACGAACAAGGAAAAAGCGAACCTAGTCGACGCTCCAAGAAAACATTTAAATATTATAGCTCTAGTGAGGAATCCAGCGATTCAAGTGACAACGAAAAATATTACAAGAAAAAGAAAAAGGAAATAAAAAAGAAGAAAGAAAAGAAAACTCCTAGCGATAACGAACTCGAGGAATTAACTAAACGGTTCGACCAACTGCAAATAAATTTCACAGCAACTTGGAGACCTCACCAAACAAATTAAAAGAAGAGATGATAGGACCTGGGAAAAACCAAGAGAAAGATTCTCAGGAAAACCTCACAAGCAAAATAACAATAATAATAATATTTATCGACCACCTCAAATGCGTTTGCAATGCTATGCTTGTGGAGAATTAAGTCACTTTGCTAGAGATTGCTTGTCCGAAAGAAAACAAGTCCAATAACCTTTTGACAACAGAAATGTTAGTTATGTAGAAGAATACTATGGAGAAAGTGATGATGAATATAAAGTTTACGAAGCTATACACAATAAACCCATTACGAGAGCAAACCCTCTTAGAAAACCAGGACAACCACCAAAGACAACAACTTTTTCCAATTAACCAAAATCTAATCTCCAACTCGAGAAAAAAAATATTGAACCAGAGATTATAGTAGACTTCGAAGAAAATCCCTATACCGACCAAGACTTGGATACTGAAATAAGAGATTACGAAGTTAAAAAGAAAGCTAAAGCCACTCTCACTAAACAAAAAACTGTTAGAAACAAACGACAACCTTCAATTATTGATAAAATGGAACCTTATGATATATCCAACGATATTTTACAAATGCAAAGTAGTGCCAAAATAGGACAACTGTTAAAATATCCAGAGCAAAAAAGAAATTTAACTAAAATTCTTAAACGACCTGCCTCTGCAAATTTATTAGAAACAGGAGAAGAAAAACGAACTACTGCAGCTAAATGTTATGTACGCATCAAGAATAATCCAATAGTTGCCGTATTAGATTCAGGTGCTGCCGTGAGCATAATTACCAACAAATTGAGAAGACAATTAGGAATTCCGATTGACGAAGTATCAAAAGTAGTAGTGATTACCGCGAATGGTACGAGACAACGAGCATTAGGTGTAATTAAATCCGTAGGAATTGCTGTACAAAACTTGTTAGTGCCAATGAAACTTCAAGTAATCGATTCTACTGAAGAAAATTTATTATTGGGAACTGACTTCTTCAAAAAAACTCAAGCCCAATGGAACTTTGGAGATTGTACCCTTAAATTAAAATACAAAGAAGAAGAAATTACCGTTAGAACTGCACACTCCGATCAATTAACCCCTTATGAAGAAGATGATGAAGAAATTTAAAATGAATTAGAAGACAACATAGAGGAATTGGAATCCTATCATTCCGAGCAAGTTGTTGACATTGATGAATACTGCCCTGAAAATAGTCCTTAGCAAGACTTAAAAAGGCCAAGTGAATTCTCTGGTATAGAAAAAAATCCTGCTATATTCCTTACCGATATCACTACTCTGGAAGCAGAAAAACCCCCTGTACAAATGGGAATATTAAATAATCAACAAACTATCGTTGTTGATAAACTTTTTACCGAACATGTAGATGTCTTTGCAGAGAATATTTCTGAAGAAGGACAAACAATTGAACTAACCCAAATACATATAGTGGAGCATGAAATAAAAACTAATGCACAACCTATTAAACAACGACTGTATCAAATTGCCCTTTCTGAAAATGATTTTGTAAAGGGAGAAATAGAAGCGATGTTAAAAAAAGGAATCATTAGAGAATCAAATAGTCCCTGGGCCTCGCCAATTGTAATTGTACCCAAAAAAAATAAAAAGAAGTGAATCTGTATCGATTATCGAAAATTGAATAAAGAAACAGAAAGAGATGTATACCCTCTCCCAGTAATTGATGATATACTCGACTCATTCCGAGATGCAAAATGGTTTTCAACTTTAGACTTAGCCTCAGGATATTGGCAAGTCACAGTAAGAGAGGAGGATAAAAAGAAGACTGCATTCGTTACAAAATATGGTCTTTATGAATTCAATGTTATGCTATTCGGATTATATAATGCCCCTGCGACATTTCAACGGTTAATGGATAAAGTGTTGTCAAAATTCATTAATAAGTTTTTAGTAGTTTACCTCGACGATGTTATTATTTATTCAGAAAATTTTGAAGATCATCTAAAACATCTTAGAACAATATTTACAGTATTACGAGAAGCAAAACTGAAATTAAACAAAGACAAATGTTCATTTTTCTTACCAATTATCAACTTTTTGGGACACAAAATAACACAAGAAGATATCTTACCTGATGAAAACAAAATAGAAAAAGTCAAGAATTTTCCAACTCTGCATAATCTTAGAACGCTCAGAGGATTTCTAGGCTTAGCTTCATATTATAGAAAATTTATTAATAAATTTTCTGATATTGTAAAATCCCTTAATAAGTTATTACAAAAGGACGAAATATTTAATTGGACAGATGATCAACAAAAGGCATTTGAACAGTTGAAAGAACATTTAATTACAGCGCCAATTTTACAACATCCAAACTTTAATCAACCATTTTATCTACATACCGACACATCTGGATTTGGATTAGGAGCTGTATTGGTGCAACGGGATGAAGAAAATAAATGGGAATATGCAATTGCTTACGCAAGTCGAAGCTTAAACAAAGCTGAAAGGAATTATTCCACTACCGATCTTGAATGCCTAGCAGTAGTATGGGCTGTAGAGCATTTTAAACAATATTTTGGAACTGCGCATTTCTTTATTGTAACTGACCATGCAGCTTTAAAATGGTTACAAACTATGGAATTAACCGAAAAACGAGCACGATGGATTTTAAGACTGGATTTATATAATTTTACTATTTTACATAGAGCCGGAAGAAAACATAACAACGCCGACTTTTTCTCTCGATTAGAATATTAAAACCCCCCTTAATAAAAACAACAAATAAAGCAAAGAAATTAGAAATCCAACGCATAAAAATCAATTCAGTCCATGTTGTTGGTGTCCTGACATTAGCTTCTATAATTTTACAACTTACAAGATGGAAACTCAAGAGTATTATAATTTAAAAAGTTATTTATCAACACAAACATTACCTTCACACATTGCCAAACAAGAGCAAACTCGAATTATATCTAAAAGCAGATTTTATAAATTAAAAAACAACTTATTATATAAATTGGATTGCCAAAAGAATACCAGAGGAAAATTGGTAAAAGTATTACAAAAACACGAAATTGAACCGGTATTATTTATGCTACACAATCACCCCTTAGGAGAACATTTAGGAACAGATATTGTATTTAATAAAGTATGAAATTTATATTTTTGGCCACAGATGTATGACAGTATCAAAGAGTATATTAAAGCCTGTGATACTTGTCAAAGGCGAAGTAGAAAAAGGAATATTGAACCATTACAACCAATACCAGTTGGAGAACCCTTTCACAAAGTTGATATAGATATTGTAGGACCCTTGCCTGAAACACAAAATGGGAATAAGTACATTGTAGTTGCCACAGAATATTTAACTAAATGGCCAGAAGCACGAGCCATACCTGAAGCCACAGCTCGACAAGTTGCAAATTTCATATATGACGACATTATTTGCAGACATGGGTGCCCTCATATTATTCTAACTGACAAAGGCACTCATTTCAAAAATCAATTAATCGATAATTTATTGAAGAAATTTCAAATTAAACATTTATATTCCACACCTTATCATCCTAAGACTAATGGATTAGTAGAGCGATTTAACAGGACCTTAGTAGATTCTTTATCTAAGATATCAGAAGATGCAACAGATTGGGATAAACATATTCCTTCTATTCTATTTGCATATAGAATCGCGAAACAGGCTACCACGAAAAATCGAACCATTTTATTTAGTTTATGGAAAAGTGGCACAATTCTCAATGAAAGAAGGACTTGAACTAGATGAAAATAATCTATTGACCCGACTATTTACACTTGTTGATGATCTACCAAAAGCACGAGGACAAACGCAATTATTAATTGCAAAACAACAACAGAAACAAAAGGAGTACCATGATTGACGAATTAAAAGCTTAAAAGAATATCAAATTGGAGACAAAGTTTTAATGTATGAAGCTGCTAAACAAACTAGTCATACAGGAAAACTTGAGCCCAAATGGAAAAGACCCTATTATATACATGATAAACCGTACAAAGGAGTTTACAAATTACGAACCTTAAAAGGAAAAGTGATCCTAGCACCTATAAATGGATCTTTACTAAAAATGTATCACGAATTGGACATCTGGGTGTCACAAATAACAATCACTCCATAACAATTTGGTAATACTATAAAACGGCGTAACAAGAATTAGATATAAATATAACTACCGTCCTAACAAAAATTTCTCAAAATTTTTGGAAAATGTCCAAGTATAAACAAGATTTAATAAATTTTGGAAATTATACTATCAAACAAATCAACAGACCCTATAGTTTTAATGACCCCTGGGAAACTTCTGTTCAAGAGATGTATCAAAAATTACGATAAGCTGCTAAGTCAAAGAATAGAATTATGACAATGGTATATGGATATTATTTAGGAGAATTGATTCAATTATCTGTTACTCCTCGTGATAAATGGAAGGAATTTATAAGAGAATACAATATTCCTAATGAAAATTATTACTATCTCGGTGCTACTCGAACCTATAAGTTCTTTGAAAAAGATTCAAAACAGTTGTATCATACTTTGATATTAACTTTTAAAATTTTATCACGAATGAAAATATCTGATTACCATGAGTTATTATAACATAGTCAAGAACTCGATGACCTTATTCATAACATTGATTTGTCATAAGTGGAACTTTATGACTAAGTTGGGGGGAATTGTCAACATATTTTTATATTTTTTATATTATTTATATTATTATTATTTATTATTATATTCTCATATGTATTATCCTTATTATTATTATATTTTATATATTATAGCTATTGTCAATTAATTCTGTCATGTAATACGAATTATAGTTCATTACCAAAAATAGTTCTTAAATAGATTTGTAATTTCAAAGTAGATCTGTAGTACAGGCAAGATATTAAACAAGAGTACAGACATAATTACAAACACGATCTTCGATATTACAAGAGACATGGTTACAGACTTAAGTCTAGATGTAGTATTTAGCATACATCTAGACAAGAACACAGACATAAACACAGACATAGTTTAAAATATATATAAAGGTTGAGTTTTCCCTCAACCTGACAGGACAGGATAGAGTTCAGAATTCAAGATAGTTAAGTCTTGAAATAGTATAGTTGACATACAATTAGGTAATAATTGTATAATAACCCGTCAATATAGTAAATTTGTAATAAAGTCTCTGTGACAGTTGATTTGATAATTCTGTGTGAATTATTGTTCTTATTCTTTGTAAATAAATTCTTATAAAAACTCACCCTTTGCCTCTTTCGACACATATAACCGCATAATAAATCCTTCGTAATAAAACCATCGCAACTTTAACACATTACTTATATCAGTTCACTTATATAAGATATAATCCCTGTTAGTAGTTGACTTGTAACCCTGACTTTAGGTATTGAAGGTAGTCACAGTCAACACTGGTTAGAATATTAGTTCTGTTCTCCATTTAAAATTTATATATAAAAGAGAATTTTTAAATCTAATTGTAAATTTAATTCAGTCCAGGTTGTCAGTATCCTGGCAAAAGAAAAGTTGTTCAAAATGGAAACCCAAGAGTATGATCGTTTAAAATCTTATTTATCAACCCATACATTTTCACCACATATTACTAAACAAGAACAAAATCAAATTAAATCAAAGAGCAAATTCTACAAATTACAGAATAATTTATTATATAAAATCGATCGGCAAAGACAAACAAGAGGAAAATTAGTAAAAGTATTACAACCACATAAAATCGAACCAGTCCTGTTTATGTTACCTAATCATCCACTAAGTGGACATTTATGAGTAGATATTGTATTTAACAAAATACGTAACTTATATTATTGGTCACAAATGTACGAAAAAGTAAAAGAATATATTAACGCTTGTGACACGTGCCAATGAAGAAACTGAAGAAGAAATCTTGAACCGTTGTAACCTATACCAGTGGGAGATCCTTTCTATAAAGTTGGTATAGATATTGTAGAACCCTTACCCGTAATACAAAAAGGAAATAAATATATAGTAGTTGCTACTGAATATTTAACCATATGGCCTAAAGCACAAGCTATCCCAGAAGCTATAGCTCGACAAGTAGCAGATTTTATCTACGATAACATTATTTGTAGACACGGTTGTCCCCATATTATTTTAACTGACAGAGGAACTCATTTTAAGAATCAGTTAATTGAAAATTTGTTAAAAAAGTTTCAGATTAAACATCTGTATTCTACTCCCTATTATCCAAAGACCAATAGATTAACCAAAAAATTTAACAGAACATTAGTAGATTCTTTAGCCAAAGTATCTGAAGATGTCACTGATTGGGACAAATATATTCCTTCCGTCCTATTTGCCTATAGAACTGTAAAACAAGCGACTACAAAAATAGAACCGTTTTACTTAGTATATGGAAGATCTGCACAATTTTCTATGAGAGAAGGTCTTGAATTAAGAAAGAATAACCTATTAACTCGATTGTTCACCCTTGTCGATGATTTACCAAAAGTACGAGGACAAACCCAAATTCGTATAATAAAACAACAACAGAAACAAAAAGAGTATTATGATCGTCAAATAAAAAGTATAAAAGAGTACCAAATTGGAGATAAAGTTTTGATGTACGAAGCTGCCAAACAGACCAGTTATACAGGAAAATTAGAGCTGAAATGGAAAGGTCCTTACTATATCTATGATAAACCGTATAAAGGAGTATATAAACTAAGAACTTTAAAAGGGAAAGTAGTACTAGCACCAATTAATGGATCACTGTTAAAAATGTATCACAAATTAAATTGGAAACTACAAGTAGTAATTACGCTGTGATCAATGGTAATACCGATATCGGCGTAAATACGATTAAAAACTATAAAAATAGGCTTTATTTTAACAATTAAACAACAAGAAAACTATGGCATTTTTACAGAACCTCCAACAGAAGTTAACTGAATTATACCAAAATTTTCCTGGTGAAATTAGCGAAGTTAATGTTCAGTTAAAACCTGATGGTTATCTTATTAGGACCCCGAACAAACCATCAGTGTTTCTACTGAAAATATCAAGAAAAAAGACTTTAACCCTTATCTTCTTGATTTATTCAATGCTGATTTAAATCTCAATTTTGGATTATATGCATCTGGAATTATATAGAGGCGTTCTAGGACGCTATATATACGAAACGTCTGGAGAACGCACTAGAACAGTACGTTCTAGTACGCTATATATACGAAACGTTCGGAGAACACACTAGAATGGTACGTTCTAGTATGCTATATATACGAAACATTTGGAGAACGCACTAGAACGGTGCGTTCTAGTACGCTATATATACGAAGCGTTCGAAGAACGCACTAGAATGGCATATTTAATACGCTATATGAACGTAAGTGGTGTTCGTAGGACGCTATAGATAAGTGTATTTTGGACACACTAGAACGTTTATATTTAATTCCTAATGTGCTGAAACTAACTTGAAGAAATTATTAGTGTATTCTGATAATATCAATAATCCAAATGGAAAAAGACTACTCGCATACTCTTTACTTGAAACTAGGATTAACCAATTACAACTAAACATCACGAAGAAGGAACTCCAAGTTCAATTGACAAAAAACAGTACTCAAAACTTAAAACAATTTCTAAACGAGCTCATTAATTATTGAAAGAAGTAGACGAATTTCCAATTAGATTAACAGAAAAAGTAACTTTACGATGGTTATTCCGTTTAACGAAAAAAGAATTTAAAGAATTTATTCAAAAATGTAGTCACATGAGTAAACTCGAAAGTCATTTCGTAGGAACTCAAAGCTAAAAAAGAAAGAATTGTTAGCCCTATTTTTATTCATTTATTTTATTATTATTATTTTATATATTATTTTATATTTTATATTATTTATTACTTTATTATATAGTTATTAGTATTATTATTTATATATATTATTTTTAGTATAGTTATTATTTTGATATTTGTATTACATTTAGAATTTTTATTGTTTATGTAAATTCTAAAGTAGATCCTATGTAATATGTAACATTACGCGATAAGAGGTTTTACCCCAATTAAACCGCTAAAACCTCTGGTAAAATCTCTAGAAAATAGTTTAATAATTGTACCGGAAAGTCCTGGAATATTTTTTAGATTATTAATTATAATTCGCGATACTTTACATTTTCTTATAAATAGAGGGTATTTTTGCTCAGATGTAAAAACAGTTCTGATTAGGATCGAGCTCAAGAAATAAAGTCTTAGTGACTATTTGATAATAATTCTTAGTGAATTGATAATTGTTTAAGTATTTG
Organism: Diversispora epigaea; assembly: GCA_003547095.1. NCBI lineage: Eukaryota > Fungi > Glomeromycota > Glomeromycetes > Diversisporales > Diversisporaceae > Diversispora > Diversispora epigaea. Next base: position 695,304 of record PQFF01000292.1, on the reverse strand, counting down.
TTGCTTGTATTTTATATAAAAAACTCACATCTGCCTCTTTCGACATTAGAAACCGTATTAATAAAATCCTTCGTACTGTTGACCATGACTACCTTCGTGACCTAAAGTCAGGGTTACAAATTAACTACTAACAGGGATTATATCTTATATAAATGAACTAGTATAAGTAATATGTTAAAGTTGTGATGGTTTTATTACGAAGGATTTATTAATGTGGTTATATGTGTCGAAAGAGGCAAAGGGTGAGGTTTATAAAGGTTTATTCACAAAGAACAAGAACAATAATTCATACAGAATTATTAAATCAAACTGTCACAGAGACTTTATTACAAATTTATTAGAACTACAGGTTATTATACAATTACTACCTAATTGTATATTAACTACACTATTTCAAGACTTAACTATCTTGAATTCTGAACTCTATCTAACTCCTTCCACTCCCACCTGTCTGTCAAGTTGAGGGAAAACTCAGCCTTTATATATATTTCAAATTATGTCTGTGTTTATGTCTGTGTTCTTGTCTAGATGTATGCTAAATACTACGTCTAGATCTAAGTCTGTAACTATGTCTCTTATAATGTCAAAGATCGTGTTTGTAATTATGTCTGTACTCTTGTCTAATATCTTGTCTGTACTACAGATCTATTTTAAAATTACAAATCTATTTAAGAACTATTTTAGTAATGAACTATAATTCATATTACATGACAAAATTGATTAACAATAATAATAGGTATAATATATAAAGTATAATAATAGAGATAATACATATAAGAAATATAACAATAAATAATAATAAATAATATAAAAAATATGTTGACAATTCCTCCCAACTTAGTCATAAAGTTCCACTTATGACAAATCCAAAATTTGTTCTGGATTTTCTCAAATAATTTAAAACTTTGTATATTAGATAACATCTAATCATGATATTATTTTCATGTACGCCTTGTTTCCATTTTTGAACAACAAAGGGAAAATATTATGGCGTAAATCCATTTTGGTCTATCATTCTGATCTATACAAGTTTTGANCAGGTTGAGGGAAAACTCAACCTTTATATATATTTTAAACTATGTCTGTGTTTATGTCTGTGTTCTTGTCTAGATGTATGCTAAATACTACGTCTAGATCTAAGTCTGTAACTATGTCTCTTATAATGTCAAAGATCGTGTTTGTAATTATGTCTGTACTCTTGTCTAATATCTTGTCTGTACTACAGATCTATTTTAAAATTACAAATCTATTTAAGAACTATTTTAGTAATGAACTATAATTCATATTACATGACAAAATTGATTAACAATAATAATAGGTATAATATATAAAGTATAATAATAGAGATAATACATATAAGAAATATAACAATAAATAATAATAAATAATATAAAAAATATGTTGACAATTCCTCCCAACTTAGTCATAAAGTTCCACTTATGACAAATCCAAAATTTGTTCTGGATTTTCTCAAATAATTTAAAACTTTGTATATTAGATAACATCTAATCATGATATTATTTTCATGTACGCCTTGTTTCCATTTTTGAACAACAAAGGGAAAATATTATGGCGTAAATCCATTTTGGTCTATCATTCTGATCTATACAAGTTTTGAGCCAATTTTATATATCATGTGTATATGTATGTTATTGTCACCTCGTGTTTTCCATGTATTTTGTAGTGTAACTGCATATGCATATTTCTTGTTTTGAACTTGTAATTTTCCCCTATTTTTTTCTATTAATTTTACTAGAACCTTCTAATTATTACTATTTTCTTATTAGAATGAATATTTTGCACATATTTTCTAACATATTTTTATATTTTCCTCATGTTTTCCACGTTTTCTTCTAAAAATACTTTTTAATTTTTTCCTTATTCAAATTTTCAACTGAATATGATTTCCTTGTCTCAATTTTTTTTCCCATGAATATTACTTTGAACTTTAAAATTTTCCCATCGAAAAGTTTTTCACACAATTATTTAAGAAGATATTATTTTAGGATTTGTTTTTTCAATTTTCCCATTATGATACTTTATTCCTTTACTTATTTGTAAGTCGCACTTACTTAATATTTTCTGGTACTCTCAAGTAATTTATGGAAATATTGTTGCCCTTTGCTAAGCTGGTGGTATGGGTTTTAACATGAGTGATCCAGCTTCCCCTAATGAAAGAGATATTAAAAGACATTGCACTTGGTGTTATGTCGTTGAAAGCTCGTCGTGGCCTCTTCTTAAAAAAACGTTCCTACATATCATCATATGTTCTTGAAGGAAAATATTAACTATAATTTCTTTTAAAATTACTTTAGTTATAATAATGTCTAGAGAAAGTCTTAGACGTCGCAACGCATGAAGATTTCCACAAATTGCTGTAATTAATTACTTTTACTGCTTATTATTATAACTATTATAATTCTATTCACTCATTTGAATCATTTTAATAGAATATTACTCTTCGTAGTCGTCGAGGAATTGTTAATCTCCTAAATCAAGAATATACACATCCTATAATCAATCCTCGGGCCAGTTGGCATTCTGTTCAATCACTAGTTAATCGTATTTGGCATTTAGAACATGCCCTTAATCTCGCACTGTTTCCTAATCGCCCACTTGTTTCAACTCCTAATAATCTTCCACCTTTTCCCGATACTCGTTCTGTCAATCATCCTACCGATTTAGATCCTTTTTAATTCTCTTTTCTATCTTTATTGCATGATGTTAACTGGTTATATTTGTATAATTTGATATTAATATTTTGAATTTGTTTTTACAGCCTTAGTTTAGTTTTGCCATGTGCGCTATGAGGTATCCTTCTGGGTGACAGTAATTAGCCGCAGGGTATAGTAATGTGCGCTACTTCCATAGCTGTCTTGCCATTTTCCTAGGATCTTTGCTTTATTTCCTATTTTCATTTTCCTTTTAATTCGTCGTGTGCGTTATGAGGTATCCTTCTTGGTGATAATGATTAGCCGCGGGGTTAGCGATGTGCGCTACTTTCATAGCCGTCCGCCCATTTCTTCCTAGGACTTAGTTTAATTTTTTAATGTTTAATTGTTTTGTAGCGACGGTGGCCAGCTTTCTTTAATAACTCGTATGTATAATTTTCTATTTTTCTTTATCATTATATTTTAACATCATGTGATAGGTATAAGAGAGACAATTAAATTTCCTATTTTGTATAATACTATTTGTAATAATATATAATTGTATAAATTTTATGATATAATAAAATATGCATAAAAAAATAATTAAAATTTAAACTATGTTTTTATAATATTCTAATAATTTGTTAAATAAGTAAATTCATTATGTTTTGAGTTTATTTTGCATCATAAATTTGGTATCACATTTCCCTCTCTTTTTCTAATATTAATTTTTATAACATCAATATCTATTCTATTAATAATATAAGGTAGTGGTATAAAAACGTGCCAGATATTATTATTATTAAGCTTTTTCATCAATGTTGACTCACTCTTGTCTCTCGAAACTTTTGCCTCCTCTTAGGTCTTGCTCAAGTTTAGCAGAGACTCATTTTTGTCATTATTGATCTACTATTGCTTCTCTCTTAAGAAATATACTGATTTACTATTACTAATATAAAAAAAGATTATAGATAAAATAATTTCTAAAATCACGAGTCAAAATACTACTAATATAAATGTGATTGAATTTAAATTAATTATAACAAGAACTACAATTATTAATGAATATTAAATATTCATATTTCTACTACTGTATTTCATTAACAAATTTTACTACCATTAAAATATAATAAATAAATATAATTATTTAAAATTAAATTGTCTATAAGAAATTAATACTATATTTTTTTAACCATTATCTTTGCCTAGTCATATTAGTAACATTGATTCCACGATGGGCATCACATGGAGGTTAAATTACAATACTAAAGGGTAACTATTACTAAATTAAAAGAAATAGATTCATATGGAATCCTTTATTTGAAACAGTAATTTTAGTTGTTCACAAATCTTTCGAAGTTCTTCTAAATCACTTAATTTCCAAAGGGGATCTTGGTCTTCTGGTGTTTGGTCAACGATATATTGTATCTTTTGTCGATATAATGCAGCAATCTCAATGATTATCCTATTCAATTCTGCAATTTGTTCTGAAGAGATCATAAGATACTATGTTAAGGTATAGGTTTTAAATCTACTACTAAAGCAAAGGTTTACTGTACTAAGTAATTCTTTATTCACGCAACTAATTTGCTGAAACTATTCTAAATTTCGTACTGAAATTCCTATCACTAAATCTTCACTAAGATTTTACTAAAACTAATCTCAAGGGGTATACTATTCCTATTATACTATACTATAAAATCAAAATTTTACAAGGGATTAATTGGATCTCACAGTCACCACCAAATTGTTGACCGTGACTACCTTCGTGACCTAAAGTCAGGGTTACAAATCAACTACTAACAGGGATTATATCTTATATAAATGAACTAGTATAAGTAATATGTTAAAGTTGCGATGGTTTTATTATGAAGGATTTATTAATGCGGTTATATGTGTCGAAAGAGGCAAAGGGTGAGGTTTATAAAAGGTTTATTTACAAAGAACAAGAACAATAATTCATACAGAATTATTAAATCAAACTGTCACAAAGACTTTATTACAAATTTATTAGAACTACAGGTTATTATACAATTACTACCTAATTGTATGTTAACTACACTATTTCAAGACTTAACTATCTTGAATTCTGAACTCTATCTAACTCCTTCCACTCCCACCTGTCTGTCAAGTTGAGGAAAAACTCAGCCTTTATATATATTTCAGATTATGTCTGTGTTTATGTCTATGTTCTTGTCTAGATGTATGCTAAATACTACGTCTAGATCTAAGTCTGTAACTATGTCTCTTATAATGTCGAAGATCGTGTTTGTAATTATGTCTGTACTCTTGTCTAATATCTTGTCTGTACTACAGATCTATTTTAAAATTACAAATCTATTTAAGAACTATTTTAGTAATGAACTATAATTCGTATTACATGACAAAATTGATTAACAATAATAATAGGTATAATATATAAAGTATAATAATAGAGATAATACATATAAGAAATATAACAATAAATAATAATAAATAATATAAAAAATATGTTGACAGTACATTACCATCCCAACTTTAGTATATTAATTATAGTTTTTTTATAATATATAATCCTTGCTATAGTTGCTTTGCTACCCTAACTTTGGTCTCGAAGGTAGTCACGGTCAACAACATGAATAAATTATCTGAAAAATTTTCAGATCACTTTCTTTAAATGTTTCCAACTTACTCAATAAATACATTTCATTCCATTTCACGTAGACTTCCGAAAGATCTTTATTATGTAAATCATCAACTACAAATACCATTATCTTCATTAAATCTCTAAATTCATTTGCAGTTAATCTGGCAATCGATTGTAACCCTCCTGCAAATATTTTTAAACTCGGATGTCTTGGAATTTCTGCAATTCTTCTGTTGAATTTATTGATTGAAGATTTACTCAATAACTCTTTTGTAAATTCTATTTGATAGTGATATAAACCTAAATCCAAGTGATGTATTCTATCGGGAACAGTGGCATTATAAATGTTTAAGTCTCTAAATTAAAAATTATAGTTAGAATATACTCAAGAATATAAAAAATTAGACAAAAGCTTACAGAATATTCCAAAATAATCGTAAACTGGTTAATTAAACGAAAGCCTATGGAATATTCCAAAAATAATCGCAAACTGGTTAAACAAATTGATTAAATTTAGACGAAAACTTACGGAATATCCCAAAAATAATTATAAACTGGTTCCAAACTAACTTCTTTAGTTATATCATTATCATAATATTTTTTCATATTTTCTTTGTTACGAAGCACTGCCTGACTTTTCCTTAAACAAGTATTAGCCAAATTGTCTTTTGATACTAAACAAAAATGACAAGGATAATTTGAATTTGATGATTTATAAGTTAATGAAAAAGTACATGCTTCTGGCCAATCACAGATTACAGTAGAAATTCTGGGATAAAACCAGATTCTTTTGTCATCAATTTTTAAATCAATGTTTGCATTTTCAAATAGAGATTCCAATAAGAATTTAATTGAGTTATAAAAAGTTTTACGAACTAATATTTTAAATTCAGATGATTTTTTTTCAGTTTTATCTTTAGCAGATATAATTGGAAAATAGCCCAATAATTGTTTAGCATCTTCTTTATTTCTTCGTCATATCAGAATATTGCTGAGAGATATGTAGATGAGGTGTAACGAACTCTTTCCTAATGTATCAAAAGTAGTAGTATCTGAATACAGGATAATTGACAAAACTTTTGCTACTGATAGAATCGAGGCGTTCACACTTTTTCATCAGTTTCCAGTAAATTGTTCTCCATATGATTTTTCCTCCTCAAACTATGAAATAATAATTTAGTATCAATATAGAAATATTGTATAAATATTTTATAAATAAATTACCACCAAATCTTCGTAATCATATGTAAAATGTTTGGTTATTTCCAGATTTGATAAAAGATTTTCAATACAATTAACAATTGAACAATAATGAATAAAATATTCTACATTGTTATGATTTAATATAAAATGTTTATAGTGTAATAATCGTGAATTTATTTTATCCATATATCTTCGACTAACATATTTTTGGGAAGGGGAGAAACGGATACATTGGAATGCTTATTAAAGAATTTTATAATTGTATTGCCAGCTTAATTATTTAGATTATGTTTAGTAACAAGAGTTATCAAATCAGCATAAGCTTCATTTGAAAATTCATTAATTTCAATTTCGGGTTCTACAATTTTGAATTCTTCAATTTCGGATTCTTTAATACTTCAAAAACATTCTTCAAAAAACTCAGAATTTCTGAGTTCTTCATTGCTTTGACTTTGTAACACTTCTTCAATCAATTCAGGATTTCAGGTTCTTCGAAATTTAATATTTCTTCAAACATTTCAGAATCTTGAATTATATTTGACTGTGATATTAATAAAATGTCACCATCATACTCTTCACACTCTTCAAATTCATAAAGATCTTGCGATGGATTTTTCCTTGTTTTGAAACTTGATGGTAAGCCTTCTAGAACACTTTGAAATTCTTCATTATCTAAGGACATATCATTGATATCTGAAATTATTTCTGAAACTTCTTCATTGGATTCTTCTGTACTAGAATAAAAAGTTTGTTTACATCTTTTCAAATGTTGGGAAAGTCTATTAAGGGTCAAATAATAATTTTCACAAAATGTGTATTTAAAATTTCTAGACATTTTTTTAAAGTTAAAAATTTATTTGAATAATTGATAGTTTTAAAATTTTTTATAATGCTTTGACTGTTCTTTTTCATGGTGCTTATATATCCTTTTCAATTTATTCTTTATTTTCAAATCTTTTCGCAATTATCTATATAGCTATAATTGTATTTGTAGCATTTCTATATATATCTTTTAATTTATTTTTTATTTTCGAATTTTTTCGCAATTTTCTATATGATCTGAGATATAAAAAGAATATAAAGACATTGGCACCTTGTATAATTTACGGCATATTTCGTGATATTGCTATGCTATATTCTGTAATATAAAAAGAATATAAGGATAATTGACACTTTCTATATTTGTGGAATGTTCTATGATATAAATGTAGCTATAAAGTTATATAACGTTGATCTGAGGCACAATATATATATATGATAATTTGTGATTTTATGTTATATTCTGTGATATAAAAAAAATATAAATGAACAATTATTTTTTACCTTTCTTAGGATATTAAAATTACAAAAAAAAATCAGAATATGGCATGTTCTGTGATGTAAATGTGACTAGCACGGCTATGTCTTTAATTACAAGAAAAAATTGGAGTATGTCATGTTCTGTGATGTAAATGTGACTAGCACAGCTGTCTTTATTTAATAAAGATAATTTTTATGGCATAGCCTACTATTTTATTATATTTATATTAAGTTACTTGATAATTTTATTATATATATAAAGCAATTTTTAAAGATTTTTACTTTATTACCTCTTGACCCAATACTCCTTGACTCAAAAAAACTATTCTGGTAGATAAAAAAATGTGCATTATGAAGAATCATAGTATACCTGCCGCCCAAATTCAAAATCCAAATGCCGAAATTCCAAATGCCGAAATTCCAAATCCCAAATCCCAAATTATAATTAGTATTTTTTGCCAAAATCCCAAATCCCAAATCCCAAATACTAGTAATTTGTGCATTTTGGCATCCCAAATCCCAAATTATTTGGGATTTGGGCAACACATATAAATTATAGTGAAATGTTTACAAGGAGTATTGGGTCAAAAGTACCATCCTATTCTGTATTTGCACTTTTTCTTATCTTTCATTACGAGCATTTTTATTTTTTTGTCAAAAGTACCACCCTATTCTGTATTTGCACTTTTTCTTATCTTTCNTCATGTTCTGTGATGTAAATGTGACTAGCACAGCTGTCTTTATTTAATAAAGATAATTTTTATGGCATAGCCTACTATTTTATTATATTTATATTAAGTTACTTGATAATTTTATTATATATATAAAGCAATTTTTAAAGATTTTTACTTTATTACCTCTTGACCCAATACTCCTTGACTCAAAAAAACTATTCTGGTAGATAAAAAAATGTGCATTATGAAGAATCATAGTATACCTGCCGCCCAAATTCAAAATCCAAATGCCGAAATTCCAAATGCCGAAATTCCAAATCCCAAATCCCAAATTATAATTAGTATTTTTTGCCAAAATCCCAAATCCCAAATCCCAAATACTAGTAATTTGTGCATTTTGGCATCCCAAATCCCAAATTATTTGGGATTTGGGCAACACATATAAATTATAGTGAAATGTTTACAAGGAGTATTGGGTCAAAAGTACCATCCTATTCTGTATTTGCACTTTTTCTTATCTTTCATTACGAGCATTTTTATTTTTTTGTCAAAAGTACCACCCTATTCTGTATTTGCACTTTTTCTTATCTTTCATTACGAGTATTATTATTTTTTTTTGTTTTCATTTTCTGAAAAAATATTTGAAAACGATTATTTTTTTGTAATTTTTTTTATAACTTTTTGTTATTCTTCAAAATATTTTGAAAACATATGTGTATAATGCATTAAAGGGACTTTCGTAATTATATGAAATAAATACGTATAAATACGCAATATATTGAATTATTTTATATAAAATTTTATAGAATATCGTCGAATAAATCAAAATCCTTGTTTTTTAGCAAAAGAAATGTTATTTCTTCTGGCGTACCCGCTACTTTCAGTTCTGCTTCCAATTCTAGTGTACTTGCTGCTTCTGCTTTTGTTTCTAGTTCTAGCGTATCCATTGTTTCGAGAATTTCAGAAAAAACAGTGACAAAGACTAACAAAGGTATTAAAAATATTATTGTCCGGAGCATAGTGTAGAACTCACATGTTCAGGTAAGGTCAAGAATGATATGGAAAATGTCTGTCTGTCCAAACATGTGATTTTCAATAATAATAATATAAGTCACGTGATAAGATAAACACATACTAGAGCTCTTAGGAGAAAATGTCTGTCTATCCATCCACGTGATATAATTCTTATCATGTGATCAGATAAACACATATTAGAGTTCTTAGCAGAAAATGTCTGTCTGTCTACCCACGTGATATGATTCTTATAAATGTCATTTGATAATTTTTTGATAATGTGATTCATTATATTAGGTGCACGAAGAATAAAGATGAAATAATATCTACAAAAAAAAATAACTTGATTTTTTTAAATATAAAATATAATAAATAATATAATAATAAATTATTTTTTTATTTATTTTTTTTTATTTATATAACATAATATAATATAAGTATCTTTTTTTATCAAATAAAGTTTATTAATGAATCTGCCGAAAATTATTAATAAAATAAAAAAATTTATTTTTCATTTTTTTTTTTTAGATCCCAACGAAACAAAGAATCAAGTTATTAAAGATATTAATCATTCTTCTTCCTTTTTCCTCTCTTGCAATTACTTAGATTTTTGGATTCGCTAAAGTCTTTCTAAAGAAAACGGTTGGAAAAGAAGATCTTTGAGAGTGCGAACTCGAGATACTGTTACAAATGAGAGCCCAGCAGCGAATTCTCTCTCTCCAAGGCCTACTATAACTTTTGGCAATGTTAATCCTTGGCTCTTATGTACAGTTATAGCCTAGGCAAGACTAATGAGAAGCTGTAATCATGAACAAACGTTAGATTTTGACTTCCAAGTTTGCCAAATAGGAATTATTGGAACAAGTTTTTTTCCGTCCTTGGTTATAACAGCAGGACCGGTATAATTATTGAATTTAATAAGGACAGCTCTTAGAAGAGAAGGTGGGTTCTGACCTTCTTTAAATAAAATTTCTTTGATCATCCCCATTGAGCCATTGACTAACCCTGCCTCTGTCCATAAGTTAGCCCTGAGCATAATTTGCGCACCTCTGGCCAGCAGTAGATTGGCTTCAAGACCTTTTGCTGTGCTACAATCTGCTTTAGATACTTCACGGTCACCTGTATGTACAGCATGAATTTTGGCAACAGGACAGTTTATAAATCTGAGTTTATTAAGATTAACCTCATCAACATCGGCTTTTCGAGGTAGAATACATGTTGCTTCTGAAAATTGTTCATTATTCACACTAGGTAGATCAGCGAATCTTGCAGTAAGTGTTTTCCAGTTATCCATAGTGGAATCACTATCGCGTAGCCGTAACAAAATATTCCTGAAACGGCATTGCTCTTCTGAGTTTCCAGATTGTTGCTGAACAACATCAAGTTTATAAATCTCCAGAAACTGTTTGTATGCAAACATTCCATCATTCGATAACGGATCACATTGGGTTGTTTGCGTGTACATTGGATTATCCATTACGGGTGGGAGTTGTCCAAAATCGCCAATTAGAATGACAGATTGACCACCAAAAAGTTGATCTTTTTGTTCAGGAAAAGCCTGACGTAATCGCATGTCGATTAGGGCGAGCATTTTACATCCGACCATGCTTTTTTCATCGATGATAATATATTTTATACCATCTAATTTATTTTGTAGTTGCTTCAATCGTTCCCCAATTATATCAAAATTAGTGCTGTTTACGGGAATGGAGAGTGCTGAGTGGATTGTAGTTCCTTGGATGTTGAATGCAGCGACCCCAGTTGGTGCAAGTATGAGTATTGGTATCTTAACATTATAATCTCTCGCCATTTCTTGTAGCAGTTGCCAAATTGCTTTAATTAAATATGATTTCCCAGTTCCAGCGATCCCCATAATAGTAATTCTAAGAGGTTCAACATTTCTGCGATCCATAATCACCACATTGTAATGTTCCTCTATCCGTTTGAATACTAACATCTGTTTCTCATTTAAAGTATGCAAATCTATTGCATGAATTAAATTTTTGGCATCTATTGTATTTTCACCACGAACTTGCTATAGAAAGTTTGTTACATCTTCGAGGTTTAGAGTGGGTTGACGTCGCATGAAATCATCAACCCAATCGTGGTTCTTATCGATTTCGCGTAAACCCAAATCTGAATTTTTTTCAATAATTGTATTTGGACCCATTTCTGATAATATCATCCACTCTGATCATATTTCTGTCTCATAATCTTCGTCTTGTTCTTCATCTTCCTCATCATTAAATTCTTCTTCATTACTATCCACAGGAGAACTGAGTAAATTATCAGAATCATTTTCAATCTCTGTAATATGAGATTCAAAGAGCTCCACCCAAGAAATTGCACCTTCCATAGTTAACTGCTCAAGGCTTCGATGGCAAACATGGAGTATAACCTTCAATCGGCAGAATTTTTCCCATTGAGGGCCATTCCACTCTAGTGCCGGTCGTGGCCATATGCGGACAATGTTTTCATGATCAACCTGTCTCAAATCACCCTTATAAATTTGTATTTTAGGTAGAGCTGAAAAAGAGAGATATTTTCAAACTCTTTAGGTTGATTCCAATACTTCTGTAAGGGCGATTGTCCCGTTTGTCCAACTTCATCGATCGTTTCATTTCCGGTATCATAAAGCAACTGTGGCGCAACTTTATTGAGGTTTAGGAAGACAAACTGACGACTAGAATGGTATAGTGGGATACTGAGAAGCAAATGACAGGTTTCTTGCGCAGAGATATCATGCTCCGCAACAGTATGAAGGAGCAACTTCTGAAATGACCTGAGAGATGGATCATTGGGTTTGTTATTAGAAAGAATACGGTTCAATATTTCAGAAAAGGCTTCTGATCGTGGCTCTGATTTGCTTGTATATTTAGCAATGTACTGAAGAGCAGCGTGGATACTAAGAACATGCTTTAAATCAACGTTCGCCCACCAGCCCTGTAGTTGAAGCTGATCATGTGTGTTGTATATAGGAATCATTCTTTGCTGTAACGAGTTCTGGGCGATCATGACCGTCGTCACGTATAAAGGTGCGCTCTACAGTTTCTTTTGAATATCCAAATTTACAAAATTGTTGACCTGCATGATTTGTTCTAAGACAATATGAAGAACTGCATCTTGTATGACGTTTTAATTTATTAATAAGCTCAACATAATCTTGCGAGTCATCGTGCAACTCATTATAGGCTTTCTGGCAAGGATACCGTTCAGATATAGGTGCATTAATCCCTGGATTTATTGTAGTAACTAAGGAATCTAGATACTGCACCACTCTTGTCATTATCTCATTGTCTTCTTTCATTTTCTCCCACTCGATTACTAGCGCATCTTTCTGTTTTCCGATCTCATGTACATGAACACTTCCACGATGCTGCCACTCGAATCTATACCACCAATCCTCTAAATTCCACTTGGGAATTATCACATCTTCTAAGAAAGATTTGAAGTGATTCTCAAAGAACTACGCAGCTATATGAGGATTGTTTATCAAATTTTGCCATTGACACTTAGTCACATCTTGTACTGAATTTCCTATTCGATTCTCACTATACGGCATAAGTCTGTGGAGATCTGGTCAGTGTAAGTCTGCAGCGCTGAATGTGAAAAAAACCATTCCTTGAGTTCCTAATCGTTTAATCATATCTGTCAATTCAACTCTTCATTTAATCCAAAATTGCCGAGTTCCGCGTAAGCCCTCACCAAACTGTACAACTTGGTCAACCAGGTGACTGTTCATTTCACACATTCTCTGAACCTCTTCAACATTTAGTTGTTTGTCATTTAAACCTTGCTTGACATAGACCCTCCCTTCCTGCAACGCTCTCCATCGCATTTGTGAATTAAGTGCAAAGTAACGCCAACAGGTGTGACTTGCAAATCTTTCATCTCTGTATTTAAGCATATGCTGGAAATACTCAACAGGTTTGACATCTCTTGCACGTATTGCTCGAAGATCAGCATTTCTGTTTGGATACAAAGTCGAGAAGGCGCGTGCAATATACCTAGGAGTTTGAAATTTGTTTATGGGACTGCCATTAATATTTGGCCATTCAATTGGCACATTCTTGGTTTGCATTCGGGAAAGAGTATCATGAATTGCATCGTCTTCACGACTCGATGGTGCTGAAGCAGGAACAAAGTTACGTATAATCTTGTCTTCAATTTCAATTTTGTTATCATTTAATTGCTCACTTTCACTCTCGTCATATTCATCTTCGGCATTTCAGATTTGTTGAAAATATTCATCAACGGGGCCATTATCAGGTAGCAATTGTAATACTTCATTGTCAATAATGATATTAGTATAATAACAATTATTTGCTTTCAACCAGGAAAGCGCCTGAGCAACCTTAGCACAACGAACATTAAAATTCCTAAAGGTTGACCCACATGCAGACTTTCGGTGCACAATAAGTATATCCAGTGACGATGAACTGTGAGGAAGTCGTGTAGTAAACTCATACACATCCTGAGGAAAATTAATAACATTTTCTTTATATGCATATTGGCCTCCATGAAGACAATATACTGAGATTACAGGAAATATTTGTGCAATTAACATTTCTTCGATCTCAGTAAGACCTCGAAGCTCCTCAGATATGTCGCCCAGATCCATATTGTTTTCAATAGAAAACTTTTTTGGAATATATTTGTCATTGTAACAACGTCTACAAATTCCTGTAATTAATTTGATTGATGGAAAACGTTCATTGCATAAGGGACAAAGAACATTCTCGAATTTATTTATAGTGTTTTTAAATTTTTGCAAGAGTATACGATCCAATTCAGGAAGTAACTCAGTTTCGATAGGGACAGAAGATATCCTGCAATTATGTTTACTTAGAATAACATATTTATTAGTAACAAAAAAATATTATTATTGTTTACATAAACCTTTGTTGTTTTTCCATATGGTTTTCTTTATTAGAGTGCTTGTCAACGGATTCTAAGCTAAGTCCTTTATTTATTGATCTTCTCTTGCGCTTTTGTTCTCTTTCTCTAACCAGTCTTGCTTTACGTTGACTTTCAGTTTTGGCGGCCTTCTTCTTAGTTTTATTTTCTCAATCACGTGCCTGCCGCTTTTTGCGTTGTTCAGGGGTCTCATTATCCCTGCATTTACATTTTCTAAGCACATCCCGATGTATTGTATCTGCCATTGTTTTTTATATTTGCTACCTACAAGAAGTTTTTTGTGACAAAGTTTTTTATAATAATAGACAATGTAGAGTTATGGCGATCTTGATATGTTCTGGTTCTTTATTTGTGAACTGGGAAAACAATAAACAAAATTTTAAAATACAAGAAAATAATAGTTTGTTTACGCGTTTTGTACATTTTTACATTTAATTCAAAACAAATTTAGTTTTGAATGGATAATTTCGAGTTTTATCAATAATTCATTTAAAAATTCGATATTTTTATTAGAGATATTGAAATTTCATTACATTAATACATTATAGTGAAATATATAAGATAACCAAATAATTTATTAAACTTTTGAGTTTTAGCTAATAGCGAATTATACATTGTATCAATAATATAGTTATATTTTTATATAGTTATGTTTTTACAATTATTATTTTTATTATTTAAAAAATATTATTAAAAAATATTATGTAATAAAATTCTAAAAAATATTATGTAATAAAAATTTAATAAACGTGTACAACTAGTCATTTTAATGACACATATTTATATTTTATACTATATATCACGTGAACTATGTATGTATTACCCTGACGATTAAGCAGGTTTTTACGAAGTAAGAAATTATTGTCTAAATTTGTCAGATTTTGAAATAATTCAAAAGTTAAAAATTTTTTTAATATAGACAATAATAAAAAATGTTGCGAAAAACCTAGCCAAGAGTCACGTTTATTCAACTTTACAAGAGATAAGACTATACATGTTCCCAAAATTGATTTTGGATTTTTGAGATATTTCGACTTTTTGAGATTTATGCAGAATCTATTCTATATATAGAAGTAAAAAAGTATCCAGTTATGTGTATCTTCAATCAAAGAATAAATCTGGGTGGTCAAAAAATTTCGGGTTTTAAGTAAAATAATTTCGTCTTTTATAAAAAACTATTTTGACTTTTTTCTTCAAAATACCAATTTCGGGGTCCCAAAATGATTTTGCGTGCAAGTATAAATGAGACATGCTGCTAAAGATTATATTGAAAACAATTACCCTGAATTTAATGGAAGTTTAACAAGCAAAAAATGGATGTCATACTTCGAAAAAAATCTTAGAGAAGATGTAAGAAAATGTTTCTTTAAAATATATAAATAAAGTACTTAGATTTTGCAACTAATTAAAATATTTGAAATATTCTAAAAGGTGATCGCAAAGTTTCGCCATTTGAGAGAAACGTTATGCTGCAAAATAAAGAATGCTATACACGAAGTATTCAAATCACTACCACCAATCGACAGTTCTCGAATAGAGGAAATATATGAGTGAAAAATGTTACCAGTAGTGACCGAGTGTTATAAAATTCTTTTCAGACCGGTGTGTGATGATGATGAAGCAACCCATATGGATTGTATAATAGATAAAATATGGAAAGATCCCAAAGATTGTTCGCAAACTCAAGTTGCTTGGACAATCTCGATTGTGCAAATATATTTAAACCCCGATAATCATTGTGTTAAAATAACTGAAAAAATTACAAAAGAGCAACTTGAGAAGAATTTAGTAAAGTATTATCTTTCTTTATATGAAGTTTTTTAAAAAATATTAATAAATTTTCTAATAAAATTTTATAGAATAAATTAATTAATTCTGAAATAATTAATAACACATCGGAAGAATCCGAAGATGAATTGTCACCATTACGAAAACTGCCACCCCCACGAAAACTATAATCACCACCACGAAAACTGCCGCCACTACCACGAAAACTACAACCACCACCACAAAAACTGTCGCCACTACTACGAAAACTGCCACCACCAACAAAATCAATGCCAAAGCCAAACAACCACAAGAATAAAAAATTAAAAAATCACAAAAAAGAGGACGAAAGAGAGGATGAAATTGTATTTTCCACTCTCGAAGAAATTCGAAAAAATGCATTAAAACTTGTGGAAAAAAATGCAAAAAATAAAAAAAGGCCATTGAATGACGAAGATGAAAGTGATTATAGTGAAGAAAGTAAAGAAGGAAATTATGATAGTAAAGAAGGTGATAATGAAGATGATAACAAAGATGATAACGAAGATAATAATGAAGATAATAATATTGATAATAATATTGAAAAAAAATAATTTCAAACAGATCATTATTGATTAAAAAATTGTCATTTTTGTTTTGATTTTTTTTTATATTTTTTATATTTTATTAATATAACTAAAAATTGTTAAATAATAAATTTAATAAAACTAATAAAATAAAAATAATATAACAAATACAAAATTTTTAATTACAGAATCCTTTGTAATCGTAAAATTTTTATTTATCTGATTCAATTTATAGTTTGTATAACCCAAAAATTAGATATAAACAAATAATAACATCTTATTTTGTTTTTAACTTAGTTTCATTATATTGCTCAAAAGGTTTTATACTTTTGTCCATTTATACAAATTTATATAAAATATTATACAAATTCATTTATATTCTCCAATAATAATAAATTTTTGGTTTCCTTTCATTTAAATCAATTTTTTTTTGTTTTGGAGCAAGAAAACACAAATTAACATGTACTAAGGAAAAGTTACTGTTTGTTTTCTTTTTTTTTTTTTGAAGCAAAAAAACACATAAATTAACATGTACTAAGATGAAAAGTTATTGGACTTTATGTTTTGATTTTGTTTACAGATATGCTGATGAAAACATCACTTTTTGAAAAATATACGAAATATCAATTATTTTGATTTCATAATATGTATTATTTATACAGATATATAGTACTGACAATATTATTATTATGTCATGAAGTGTTTTGAATTTTTTGAATTTTGTTTTTAATAACATTTTCTGACTCATTAGGAAGATTTTAGGACTTAAAAAGGATTAACAATTAAAACAAAATAAGTCGATTTGAAACGTAAGAAAGAAATTTGGTTAAGGTAAAAAAAATAATATATTTAATATTAATATATTCATTAACAATTCTGTCAGTTTTTCATCTTCCAATATGAAATTACCAAAAGTTACAATTATGAATCTAGAATCTAATACATTTGGGATGCAGTAATATTTTACTTAAGTGAAAATTTTGATGGTAAGATTCTAAAGAATTCAAAATAAATTAATAAAATATTCTCTTTTAAATAGAACGAAGAATTACGGGTCTAATGAGATTTTTATAAATGTAAGTATTATTACTCGTAATATTTCAAAAAGAAATGTAACATTATTCATATTAAACTGTAATATTTTTATAACACATTAGAGTCAATCATTTTTCAATGCAACTCTGTATGTATGCAAAGTATTAAAAAGTGTTGATAAAGCAATTTATTATAGATTTTTATTTATTATTATATTGTAATAAAGAGAAATATTTTATTATATAATAAATATGTATTAAATGTATAAAGTGATATAATACAAATGCACTATTAAAACCAATGAATTACAAAATTTAGAAAAAGAAAAAAATACATAAATTTATGAAAAAAAATTCAAAAATTTTTCACAATGCAATATTACATATATTTTCGCAACGAAATATTATGTATATTTTTGCAACACAATATTGCGTATTGAAAATTTTGCGTNTTTCGATGGTAAGATTCTAAAGAATTCAAAATAAATTAATAAAATATTCTCTTTTAAATAGAACGAAGAATTACGGGTCTAATGAGATTTTTATAAATGTAAGTATTATTACTCGTAATATTTCAAAAAGAAATGTAACATTATTCATATTAAACTGTAATATTTTTATAACACATTAGAGTCAATCATTTTTCAATGCAACTCTGTATGTATGCAAAGTATTAAAAAGTGTTGATAAAGCAATTTATTATAGATTTTTATTTATTATTATATTGTAATAAAGAGAAATATTTTATTATATAATAAATATGTATTAAATGTATAAAGTGATATAATACAAATGCACTATTAAAACCAATGAATTACAAAATTTAGAAAAAGAAAAAAATACATAAATTTATGAAAAAAAATTCAAAAATTTTTCACAATGCAATATTACATATATTTTCGCAACGAAATATTATGTATATTTTTGCAACACAATATTGCGTATTGAAAATTTTGCGTAAAAAATTATGTAAATTTGCGAAAAACTTTACGTAAATTTACATAATTTTTTACATAAATTTACATAAAAATTACATATTAAAATTTTTCATAAAAAATTATGTAAATTTGCATAGTTTTGGATGAAGATTTGCGTGGGTGTCGTATTTTTCCATAAAAATATGGATCGTAAAAATTACGCAATATTACGCATATTAAAAATTCCTGATGATATTTTATTACTAAAAAAGTTTTCTCGTAAAAATTGCATATGCTAAATCTGGTTTTCAAGGAAAATTCTAATCCAGCTGACAATTTCAAGATTATTTTTGTTGGACAGTTGTGATAGCTAATAAATTTTGGCCTTATATTAGCAAAGCTTGTTCCGATGCTTCAAAATATAGAAAGAAATTTTATAGTTGAGTTGTGTATCGATCACATATAAGTTATAAAAGAATTTCATGATGATCGATTATGAAATCCCACTCCCACTATATATCTGATGTCAGATCAGATTGCAATTATAATTCAATCGATCATTAATATCTATTTATATTTGATTATTATTAATACAATTACTAGTTTAAAGTAAAATATAAGATTTGTTACACTTAGTTAATGGTCATATATATAAATAAATGTGTTTGCTTGCATGTTTCCTTTCTGTTTGTAAAAAAAAACTATACTAATTAGAATTGATTTTAGATTATTTTATTAAATTGAAGAAATATTTAAAATCCTAAAGTCGAGATACATTTGTTTTGTAATTTATCACATCAGAATGACATTTCGATCAAAAGAATGAAATTAAAAATAATCCGAAAAAATTAACACAATTCAAGTAATAATATTACTACTAGTAGTAATAATGATAATATTACGAATAATAATGATATTATTATTTAAAGTAGCAACAATAATTTAATACATCATCACCATCACATAATATAATAATTTATATAATGTATGGTCATTATTCGATAATTATTATGATTATTGTAATTATAGTTTACGTTTCTAACACAATAATAAAATTGTTTATAATTATTATTATTATTATTAGTATTTCTTATTGGAGTTGTTGGTGTTTTGATGATGTAACTTCTTCATCTTTATAAAACCAGTTATTGATATCTTTAGTTAGATTCATCCCAGTTTCATTTTCTTTCATCATCTCATGTTCTGAATATTATTATTATTATTGCCAACTTTATTGCTGTTGTTTTCATTATGATTATTGCTATAATTTATGTTAATAATGGTTCAGTAATGATTATAAATAAAACGTATCATGAACTTTATATTATTTTCCCGAAATTGATTGTGATGATTTATAGTATTCATATATATTTCACTTATATTAATAAATAATAAATGAATTAAATATAAATACACGATCAATTCACTCAAAAAAATAAACAATTATAATAATAATTATCCTACAACAGTAATGATAATATAACTAAATTTCGTTCAGTATTATCGCATAATCTTCGTGCTAATTAATAAGTCAAACTTTTCCATTGTTCTTGACATAGTGCTCTTTTTTTAGTTTCTTTTAAAAAAGTGATCAACTTGGATTTTATATTTATTATTGATTTTATTGTAAGTAAATAATCAATTAAAATAAATGATATGATAAAGAAATAATAATAATTTATTATATCTTAATCTTGATTAATACCTATATAATCGATTTTAATAATCCTGCTATTTATCGTGAAATGAATTGATTTAACTTCATTTTATAAATTAAATATAACATAATAAATTGGATTTTAAAATATTTACTTCAAGGGTTGGACATCACTCTATAAATTATGATAAAATCATAATAAATCATAATTTAATTGCAATTAATTGATTGGATAATTAGAAAAATTAGATAATTAAAAATCATTTCATGACATATCAAGATATTATCTTCCAATCAAAGATATAATAAATTAATTTTATTAATCTTTCGAATCTCAGAATCAATAAATTTTAAAGATAAAAAATATACAATCAATTAACCAATTTCGCGGGATCTCGTGTACGAAAATATCTTTATTTAATTTCAACAATATACTTAAATTTCTCTTCCTATAATAATTATTTTTCTGTGGACCGAAACCTAATATAATATCATTAGATTCGTCCATCCAATGTGTTAATTTTAGTAATTTTGGTAATTGTCGGTTTGGACATGGATTTGAGAGGCTACAACATTTTAATGTCGCATTTTTAAATTTCATATTAAATTTATTTCTGCCTGAATATAATTGAGTACATTTAGTAGCCTATACTTTTTATCACAATTGCCAAACTAATATGACTTTTTAAAAATATTTTGTGCATATTTTACGTGATGAATTGATTTTTATATAATATATTATCAGTATCCAAAAAGAGCAAACCCGAAAAAACAAAGTTATAGTAAGAATTTCAACAACATTAGCAGGAATAATATGTGATAAACTAATCTGCATAAATATAGAGACTTGAGTAACCGATTACTGATTACTATACCCATTGTGTTACAGACAGTCCACCTGTGTAACTGATAATAAATAAATACAGAGTTGAAAATTTTTTTCTCTCTAAACACGTAAACGCGCTTTTCTCAATTTGAAAAACCTTCTAACAATATTGATAAACTCCTGTTTTACTACTTACTGAAAAAATTTTCTTCCATCTAAAATTTTCTTTAAAAATGTTGATGTTGACTTACTTAACAATATTTCTTCTTACTTCATTATCTTCGTTGATTGACTTTTCTTTTGAGTTAGTCAGTTCACTTTCTAATATGTTGCACAATATGTCAACTAACTTTATTTTTTCGTTGACTTCTTTTCTTTTTTTGTTGTCGACTTTGATAAACAACTCTTATGCCATGTTAACCACTATGTTAACTAACAGTTTTTTCTCCTTAATCACCGTTTTTACTTCATACCTTCTTGCGTTGTCCACTCTCTTGACTAAAAATCCCGTTATTTCTCTTGTGTCCTTGGGTACAGTTTTTCTCTTTTGTTTGTATGTTTCCTTCAGGGTTATCAAAGACCTCAAGAGACAAAATATTGAAGCCAAACTCGAAAATTCAGTTCAAAGAGCTGCGCAGGTTCTTCTTGAAAAACGTGTTTCTGAGTTAGAAACTTTGTTAAAAGAATTTGACGAAAGAAACAACGAATTGCTACTCGAAAACATTGCTTTTAGAACGGCTTCGATGGTTCTTGAACGAAGAATTTTAGAAATTGAAACTTCAAAAGTTATGGACACGCTATCGACCTTGACAAACAATCAACAATAATAACTTAATTTTGTCATGTCATTCAAGTAAGTCTAAAAAATTTGATATTTAAATATATTATAAATTGGTCTTGCTTGTTAAATTGGTCTTTAATCTTATACTGATCTTATTTTGCTTTTCTTAGACTCCACACGAGTTCTATTAAAATCGTCCTGGTCTGTTTACTTGCTGCTTTAATTTTTCACTCACGTAAGTTTAAAAAATCTGATATTCTAGCTCTATAGTAAATTAATCTTTAGATACACTTGCTTGTTAGGTTAATCGTTAGTTTTATACTGATATTATTTTTCTTTTCTTTGACTACACTGACTACTTTATTTGTAGTTTTTTATTAAGCCGATATCTACTTTTCTACTTGGTTTTTCGCTCAGATCTTACTTTGCTTTTATATTATGCTTATAATAAAATCCAAATCTCGTTTCTATTATTTTTAATTGTGAAAGTTTCAAATTTCTTTGCGATATTTTAATGGTACATTCAATAAAACGGCATTTTTCACTATGAGGGAACAACTAAGTGTCATTATCGGGATATTAAGATATTAAAAGACATTTATTTCATCATATAAAGATATTTAATGTTTGTTTTCTCTTCCTAGTGAATAATGAATCAGTTTGAAAATTAATCGAACGAATTAAATCTAAAGTATATATTTGAAGAATGATTCACAAAGACTCTTGATCGATGATTTCAAAAAAAAATCAATAACAAGTTTTTTTTGCAATTAAATTGGTAAATGGTAAATTATATCTTATAATTATTTTAATCGTATTTTTTATTCGTAATTAATAAAAGTTTTTTTTTTACTAAAAAAAAGCATTTATAATTCGAATATGTAATGGTGCAATACTAAGGTTACTAATATATATTAAATTGAATTTTGGAATGATATCGTAATCTAATGTATCAGTGTTGGAGTGATGATCCTTCAGAAAGTCTGAATTATCTAAAAAACCTTATCTTAATATGGTGGTCAATAAATTATAACCTGAAATTTCTGATCAAAATCAAGAAAAAGTATTTAAATCTCAGCTAGAATTATTTCTATATTTAAATAAGTTACACCCCAATCATGTTATATTAGTAGATACATTTATAATCTTTATAGATTAATGATTTGTTGGAAGACATCAAATCTGAAAAATCTTTCGGTAATATAGATCCTTATTTATTAAAATCCAATGAACCAATTATTTATGATATGGATCTTATGGGATCTAAAAATGCATAAATTTGGATAAAGAAGATTAGGAATTCTAAAAGGATTAAATTTGATTTTTATTTATTAAAAAAAATGAAAAATTCACAATAGTTCAAAAAAAAAAATTAAAATTATTTTGGGTTTGAATTATTTAGTTGTTTTATATTTTTTTTTTTTTTTTGAGAATTTGAACTATTTTTTTTTTGAGTACATATCAACAAAGCTTGATATTATACGTGTAAGATTAACAAAATACTTTTGATCATCACAGGAAAGGATTAATAAAAAAAATATCCGTTCACTATTGTCTAATTGAATGGTAAGTTTTTGCCTGAAATAATAGTATTTGTCTTCCTAAATTTGTAAAACTGAACATTTTAGCATTTAGCCAAATTCGGAGTGAATAATGAACGTGAATGTATAAAATTAGTAAGTAAAATATTTTTGATTGTATACCTTTTATACTTCCAAAATTTTTTAGTATTAACTGTTAAATAAACTTCATTTTATGTATTTCGTTTTCTGACAACAATTATACATAAATACTATAAATACTTTAATTGCCTTTAATTAAAAAATTATAAATCGAACTCAAACAAATTCTTGAATTTACTACTCCAAAACCTACATTATTAGTTGCCACTTATATTTATAAGAAAAATAAACAAGTAGCATTTTTATATGCATCAAGTGCAATCCTAACCAATTCGAAATCTTCCAAATTTTCATATTCCTACTGGCGTAGATGTCGTGATTGTATGTGTACGAAGGTTTTAGTAACGAAATATTATGTATATATTTTTTCTAGAAAAATTTTTTCAAGCCAATCTAATTTATGATTTTATTATTGTTGGTTTTTTTAAAAAAATAACTATCAAAATATTATCTGTTGTAACATTTATTGAATATCTATATTGAATTTTTATTTCTTCAATGTAATGATTTATTTTATTAAAGTAGAAGCTATGTATTTTTCTAAAAATATAAATCTCTTGATAAAAAAAAAAGTACAGTATATTTTTATAAAAAATATTATAAAATTTTATTTTTTAAAAAAATAATTTCGGGATCGCCTCAGTGCGTCCAGTGATTATTGCATGTGACATATTTAAAATAATAGAAATAGATCTTTCAGAATTATCGGTTTAAATTTTGTGAAATTAAATTTTGATCGATCATTTTTTATATAAGAGATAAAGTTTGGAAATAAATAAAATTTTAAAAAAATCAATGTTTTATTATAAATTCATATTTATTATAATTGTATCTCATCAGGAACTTTTTTATAATTTTTTTTAGACTCTGAAGAATAAATTTATTCGAGACAATAATTTAATTTGTATCAGATAAAGGTGGTTGTGATTTTTCGGTTAACTAATTAACTTATCAGTTATTCGATTCTTTTTGATTTTTTTTTTTGGCAAATTGAGCCCTTTCGATACTTTTTATTTTTCTAAAATCCCCACTCTTTTATTAAAATCCGCATTCCTTTCTATTGAAAAAAAAACTTCGAATAAATGAATAAGATCTAAATCAACGTATTTCATCAAAGCTTTAAATTAAAATACAGGATGTTGATTAAAATTCTCTTGTATTACGGTTTCACGAAATAAAATATAAATAGTGGAAATGATATAGTGAAGAAGAATTTATGTCAAATGCAGGTCAAGAGAATATTATTTAAAAAAATGCTTATACCTAATTTAGATTTTATTCCGAATTAAGTGATCAAATAAACACTTAAGAAGCAATAGAAGAAAGAAATGAAAAACAGATAAAATAGGAATTATACAAAATATAGTAGAAGGTGGAGAAAGTAAAATTGATTATTAGTTGCAACCCGGAGATTATGTTGGAAATATTTGTTCATATATCTTTTGATGTCTTTTGATACAGATAAGAACATTTATCATTATTTTTTATTACAATAACGTTATATTTTGTATAAAAATGAGATTATATGTAAACCAATTTTGGATGGTAGTCTTTACAAAGATTCCTAACAATTGATTTTTATGATAGAATTTTTTATTATAATATCCTTTGTAATATAATTGGCTCATTGTAAAACTTCATTCTAACAAATGCATTTATTAAATAGTGCTAAGAAAATATTTTCATTTATTTTAATAATTATATCTAATGAAATTGATTATAGATTGTATAATTGTTATTTAGATTAAATAGACATTCATTTTTTAATTATTAAAAATAGACTTTTTTTTAGCTAACTTTAATATTAGTTACATAATTATATTTCCTTTTTGCGAATATTAATTTTATAGTTTTATTAATGATTACATAATCATGAGTACATTTCATAGTTTTAGTATTGATTACATAATTATGAGTACATTTCTATAATTTCTTAGTTGCAAATATTAATTTAATAACGTAACAAGGCAAATTAGATATCACAAGTAAGCACAAGGCGCCACAACCTGACCTCTTGTTAATGAAATAAGAATTATTATCAACATATTTTGTACGTGATTATATTGTCCATTTTTATATATGTTTATAAATACAATAATAAAGAAGCACATGCATGTTAATATATAGCCAAAATAAAATATATATTTTATAAAATGAAAAATTATATTAATTTTATAGTACAGTTCAAATTAAATATCTAATATTTCTTTTTTTTTTTTAACTTGATAGAAGATTCCAAAAATTTTATTAAAATATTCTAGAAATGATTATTTTAATATTCTCTAATCGAAACGTTTAGATAATAAATATTTTTCCAAACCAACAAAAAAAGTTACATTAAACTTGTAAATTTTAAAGTTTCAAAACAAGCGTTTATCCATTTTCAGATGTTTGTAAGCATGCATGTCACGCTGATTTTTTTCTTTGATAATTATAAATATAAAGTTAATACGATTATTTGTTAATATTAATAGAAGTTATGGATGATTTATGATTAAAATTTCTAAATCTATGCTAGTTGAAATTTTTTTTCTATTTTCTTTTATTAATTTTTTCCAAACCAACTAAACCTCAATGACATTAAACTTTATAATCTTTAAAATTTGTATTTAATCTGAATAAAAAATTAAGAAATAAAAGAAATAATTAAATTATTTTGGTTTTAGATTTTTGCATTTAGAAGTTGATAAATTTTTCGATTTTAATTTAAAAACGAGGTTTTGATTATACCTCAAATTATCAAAAATGGCAATTATTTCCACCAGAATTAAAGTCAACTAAATATTATAACGGAAACTATTTTATTTTGGTCGAAGGAAAACTTTTGACATAATAAATGTTATTAAATGTGTAAACATTTTAATCCATTTTTTTTTTGTCGCTCAACGAACACAGCGGAGAAATGATTTATACATCACTATCACTAGTTATTATTATTCTTCGATGAATATGAAAAATTATAGTTTTTAATCCTTAAAAGTGAATCTTATATAAATGACATTATTGCGTTGAGAAAAAATATTATTCTTTTGATCAATAAAATAAAATAAAAAAATGGTGTTTCAGTAACAATGTTGTAGAAAGTAAGTAAATGATAAACTATCCTTAACATTGTTGAAAATGCTTTTGGGGAAAAACATTTTCGTCGTCATCATCATTAATTCATCTTAAAAATTATCTTCGTTATCTCCTTGGTAGTACTATCTATTATGTTGAAAAAAAAGGAGGTTAGCAAATATTCCAATAAAAAAAATACAATAGAAGATATACTTATCTTTGAGTAATTTTTTAACCAAAAAATTGAGAATTGTAGTGGTAGTAGAGTTTGGCGATGTTGAAAGTAGTCGGTTTTGGCGGTTTTGGTAGTAGTAGAGTTTGGTGATGTTGGTAGTAGTTGAGTTTGGCGATGTTGGTAGTAGAATCGTAGTAGTTGAGTTTGGTGATGTTGGTAGCAAAATCGCAAGAGTTTGGTGAAAATGATGTTTCAGTAACGATGTTGTAGAAAGTAAGTAAATAACAAACTATCCTTAACATTGTTGAAAATGTTTTTGGGAAAAACTATTTTCGTCGTCATCATTAACATCATTAATTCACCTTAAAATGTTATCTTCTCAGTAGTACGATCTATCTATTATGTTGAAAAAAACGGAGATTAGTGAATATTCCGATAAAAAATATAGTGGAAGATATACTTATCTTTAAGTAATTTTTTAACCAAAAAATTGAGAATTGTAGTAGTAGAGTTTGGCGATATTTTAAGTAGAATCATAGTAGTCAAATCTGGAGATGTTGGTAGTAGAATCGTAGTAATAGAGTTTGGTGATGTTGGTAGTAGTTGAGTTTGGCGATGTTGGTAGAGAGTTTGGTAATGTTGGTAGTAGAATCGCAGTAGTTGAGTTTGGCGATGTAGGTAGTAGAATTGTAGTAGTTGCTGAGTTTGGCAATGTTGGAAGTTGAGTTTGGCGATGTTGGAAGTTGAATCGTAATGGTTGATTTTGGCGATTTTGGTAGTCGGGTTTGGCGATGTTCGTAGTAGTAGAGTTTGATGAAAATGATGTTTCAGTAACAATGTTGTAGAAAGTAAGTAAGGAACAAACTATCCTTAACATTGTTGAAAATGTTTTTGAGAAAAACTATTTTCGTCGTCATCATTAACATCATTAATTCACCAAGTTCATAGTCATAGAGTTTTAATATAGAGATTTAGTAGAAGAGGATTAGTAGTATTTTGAAAGTTAAAAATAATGTTAGTAGTAACAAAAGCGAGCAAGTAGTGAAGGCAAAAATTATCGAAGTAATAAAGCAAAGCACAGATGACAAAAAATGAAACACAAAAATTATAGAAGTAACAAGCAAAGCATAGATGACAAAAAACGAAACACAAAAATTGATATCTAAAGTAAACAATGTTAGTAGCGAGAATAAAAAGACAATATCAATATTATGGACAAGCAGGCAAATCGAAGTAAGCTAAATGTTGATATAATTTTTTTTTCAAGAAAATAAAAAAATACTTAATGGGAGTTGTTGCTTATTGCAACAAGTCCCTTTGAGCCCTCGCAATAGCAGCATCTTCCTGTTGATATCTAGCGTAAATATCCAAGAGTTGTTGATTTAGAGCTTGACGTCTAGAGAGTTGTTGATTTGGATTCTGGTTTTGTTGGGGTTGGGCTCTTTGGACGCGGGTGCTTCTTCTTGGATTTTCAATAGTGTATTGTTGAATCTTGTTTGTTCTTCTTCTCCTGATTGGACCTGGACCTGCACCTGCAGAACTGGAAGAATTAGTAGAACTGGAAGCATTATTAGTATTAACACGAGGTGATACCTGCTCCCATTGAGTAAAATACATCCTTTCCGTTTGAGCATCCACATTGTTGTTGAGACATAATTCTTCCCATTTTATCCACCTTGGAAAACATTCATAATATGGAAAGTTGGAAATTTGAAGGAGCCTTGGATTGATTGGATAGTCTACTGAATTTTTATAAGACATTTTTTTGATAAAAGTAAATATTATAAAAATCAAGTAAATCTAAATTTAGAAGGAATCTGAAGAAAGTAAAAATGTAGAAATTGAAAAAACAGTCCTTTATATATTTATTTTACATGTGCCAATCAAAATAAAAAAATAAGAAATTGTTTACACAACACACGCGTCAATCAAAATAAAAAAAATAAGAAATTGGTTAAACGCGTCAATCATGTGCTGATCAAAAAAATTGTTTACATGCACATGTTTAAAACTCAGATGCGTCATGTATGTGAATATGAAATTAAATTTAAATACACACATCAAAATTTTTTTACTTTGTTGTTGTTTATCGCGATATTTATTGTTTCACAAAACAAAAACTCCAAAACATAATCTCTTAATTAATAATATGTAATGACATTACAACTACTATTACTACTATCACTACTACTGTAATTACTACTATTACTACTTTATTACTTCTACTGATATTACTATTACGATTACTACTGCTAATAACAACACCAACAATAACAATAAGAAAAGGTGAGGTATATGGATTAAAGAAAAGAAGATATAATAGATAGGTACGTATGAAAATAGTATTAATTAGAAAATATAAATAAAAAAAATTATAAAATATAAAAATCAAAAAAAGTCCATATGATCCTTTAGGTAATTATAGCCTCTTCTCATTATTTTTATTACACTTGTGAAATGAAAAAACTAAAGGATGATTCCTTTCTTAGGTTGTTCAGAGTGGTGTTTATAACTTACGCAGAACATGCAAAATGGGACTTCTCTTGATGTTAGTATGTGTTATTATTATTATATTCTAAATTTAATATCTCTTAAAATCTAAATATATAACAACAATGAAGAATTAGATATAAATAATATTTTGAAGTTAATAAAAAGAAAAAAAAAACTATATTTTTAAATTTATTTCATATTTTTTCTCTCATATTTATTATTAATTTGATTTTGTATATATATATTTTATTAATAAATGGTTTTAAACGAATATTTCAGTAAATATGTATTATCTCTTTATTTTTTTTTCTTTCTTTTTACGAATGAAAGTAATAATAAAGTTAAAAACAGAGAATGGTATAGAAAAAAAATTATATTCTCATCGATTTTTATAAGATCATTATTATTATTTATTTATCATTAAACATTCTTATTATTGTAATGAATTAAGAAACTAATTTAATTTCAATGATCAAAAATATTATTCAAATTAGGTGAAGTAAATAAATCTTGAATCATTATTATTGTTAGAGAGAGATATATATCAATGAATTGGAAATTTTAAAGGAATTGTGCATTAGAATAAATGACGGGTGATGATGATTACAACATTGGCTATGCTGATTATTTAATAATACTTGAATGAAATAACGTTTCGTTAACAAATTCATCATCATTTATCATTATTTATACAAGAAATGATTATAATTTTAGATCGATTTTGATATTTAGAAGAAGGACAATTCACAGCATCAGAAGAAAGCCAATTTGTTTGTCCTCTTAAGTTTAGTCTCCCAGTACCACGCAATGAAAAGTCATTTGTTTTTACTTTATTTTTCAGGGATACTTATTGTATTCTGCAGGAAGTAAAAGCATCTAAAATGTTGAGCCATTCGAAATATTGGGATTCATAAACGTACAAGTCATGAATTTAACAAATTTTAAAATTAATTTTTCCATTTTGTAAGATCAACTGCAGAAATATTTAAAGGCTATATTCCTTATATTCTTGTTCTTTATATCATCCATAAATATTTCTTAACATGAAATTTCTATTTTACTCTATGAATTTAATATTCTTTTTTAATTGGTTTTTTATATATGTATATACATTATCAATAAATTTTACATGAAACATGGGTTGTTTATTATAATAATGATATAACTATTACATATTGTATTTCAACGAAACTCATGAATAAGAACTGTTGTGTTACATGGAATCTTCATTGTCTCTGGTGTGCCTATAGTGTTAATGATATATTATATAGTTCTTAATATTTATATTTGATTCACAAAAAATTATTTCCTTCGTTGAAGGCATTTGAATGTTATCGTCTTGAATATTTCATTAGAATGATAATATTCAACGATTTATATAAATAATTATATGGTTAAAAATTACAGAAAATATAATTTTATAATAGATAAAGATAAAAGTGATAAAATTAAATTTTAGAATATTTTTTTATATTTTTTAATTTTGTTTATTTCTCTATGAATAATTTTTGTTTTTCGAAAATTATGCCCAAATTGAATATTTTATTATTAGTAAAATAGTTAAATTGTTTATAATAATTAATTTCATTGAATTTAACGATAAATATTCATTATTAAAATATTCTTGATAGAATTTTATTTTTTTATTTTATTTTATTTATTTATTCCCCGAAGATATAAAAATAGTGTACAAGTTTTTGAATAAATTTAAAAAAATTATTATTGTGAAAGAGAATTCATTATTAATTTTCAATTAACATTTTTTTCCTTGCTCTCTTTTATAAAATAGATATATAATTTTATCATGAAAAACTTTGTCTTGATTGATTTGTATCTAAATTAGTTTATGATCAAAAAGATAGCCGTCATCACGATCATCATCATCATTACGTATATTACGTGAGATGACTACATAATAGCATTATAATTATAACAATTTTTTAAACAATGATGTAAGGAATGTATCGATGTAAATGGTCACAAAGAAGAATAATAATAGTAAGAGAAAAAGTGAGAATTGAAATACTTTATATAACCTTTTTTTTTATATTATTATTATTATTATTGTTATTCTTATGTTATTTCTTTATCATTATTTTATTATTATTTTGTTATTATATTATCATTAACTAATAGCAATCAATAAATATTTAACAATTTAACATTGAAGAGTTGAAAATTTTTCATTGTTATTAACAAACAAGTACTAAATCTAATAAATGAATGATAAACTTGGATTATTCTATTGCTAAATAATTATGATAATAGGGGATAGAACATAAATACCCAATAAAACTACTGCTAAAAATATTTCCAAAATTAAAAATAACAAGGAAGCCAACTTTATTACTATGAATTATTTCTCTTTCCAATTATAATAATTTTATAAAATCAAAAAACATTTGGAGCTACAAAAAATTTTTTGAAGTATACCACATTCACGTAGGTGATAGAACTAATGGTAAGTATAGAAATATTGTAATTTGGTCCTGATTTCTTATAAGGTTTATTGGCAAAGAGATACTGACGAAAAAAACTGGTATTGATTAGATTTTAGTGAAGTATTAGTGTAAATGACTCAACAACTTATACAAGTTTTCCAAATGAACGGACTGATTTTTTACGTTCTAACTGAAACCTCTTAAAAGGGCAACTTTGTGCTGATTATAAATTCTTTTTTGGTCCGAGCTTAGAATATCAAGAATCTTTTGTAGATCCTCAGGTATCTCTTCACCTGAAATAACAGCGTATTGGATTTTAAATCAGAAAACTATTACGTGTCTAAGAACTTACCTTCTTTGTCTCCATTGTTAACCGAAATGATAGTACTAATCATTAATAAATTTGAATAAATTGAAATTGGAAAACTGTCACGTGTACTAAATATAACCTTCGTTATTCTTGTTACCATTAGTCGAATCTTAGTGATAAAAAATGATGGAAAGATTCTCGATGAAGAAATTTTCGAACCTTTTCGTCATGATGATAAGATATTGCATACCAGCCCACCCTTGAAAGAATAAATTGATTGTCTATCATGGGTAAAGAAATTATGGTGAAAAAAGAAATTATTGAAATGCACCATTGTATATTTGTATATTCCATTTAATACTAATTAATACTAATGAATTTTATATCAATAAATGAAACTAGATAATTAATATTTAATGCCTGCTGGATTAATTTTCTTTGATAATTTAGGAAATCTCCTAAAATTAAAATAGATAGTGTAGTAGAACTGATATTTTGATTTTGTATTCGAAGATTCTTTTATACTTAAATCTTGAAACATTTTTGATAACATGGATCTTTCTGCAGAATTATTTTTATTTGTTTCGTCGACTCAATAAGTACAATTATTTTTATTTTCTTTTTTAGGCATAAATTATGGTACAAGTATTTTTAATAAATATAATTATATTTTTATAAAGATTTTATAAATGAATAAAGAAAGAAGAGTAAATGAAGAAGAGACCGAAAAATAAATAAATCGAAAGTTAAAAGAATGGAAGTGTATAAATATAAATTATAGAGTAAATTAAATAAACTTTTATTTTTTTAATTATTAAAAAAGACTTCTGTAAAATATTTTAATTCGTGGTTTAAATAATTTCTTCATTATTAATTACATAATTATTATTTCATCATTTCCTTTTTACAAATATTAATTTTAGTAAGATTTAAATGATATCTAAATTCGTAGTTTTATTATTAATTACATAATTATTTGCATATTATAATTCTATCAATTCTTTTTTATGAATATTGATTTAATAATATAAAAATAATATCTAATAAAAATCATATACTCAATTATTCCTCTTTATCAACAAAGGAATGTTGTTTTTATAATTTTCCTAAATATAAAAAAAAAAGATCGATTTAAATGGAATATTAGTTTCTATATAAACAAGAACTCAGAATCATAAAATCGAAAAAGAATAAATATATAAATCATCTTTGATGTAAGTGGAATCAGTATTTCCGATAGCGAAGTTTTAAGTTCTTCTTAAATTATGAGTTAGAATTATCTATCAATAAAATTAAATAAAAATGAAAAGAAAATATATTAAAGAAAGATGAAGATATATCTTTAAATAATAGTGACGAAGATTTGCCTTCATTTTGGAATAAAAATTCATCTTTGGAAGAAAGTTACTAAGGTTTGCCTTTATGTACTTTAGATTGTGACAAGAATGATGAAAATGAAAAAAACTAAAAGAACCAACAATAACAATTACAACACCACCATCACCATCCATCTTCTTCTTAATGTTGGTGCTTTTGAACATATTCTAATACATTTTACAGGTGCCGTGGCTAAATCTATGACCCCGGGTAGTGTTATTTCTATTTTGTGGGCCTAAGCAGATGTTACTGGTGTTTATAGTGGTAGATATAGTCTTATTACAAAGACTAAAAGTGGTGGTGGTGAAAATACTGCCAGTAATTCAGGTGGGAATGGCTGATGGTGAGAATTGTGGTAGTAGTAATGTGACGATGCTAATAGTGTAATAATTCTAGTGGTAGCAATTCTGGTGAGAGTGATTCTAGTATTGGCGATGGTGGTAAGGAACCTGGTGGCGATTCTGGTGGTGATAGAGAGATCTAGATCTACTTTTCTATTTTTTTTTTTTTTTGAAGCAGCTCATCCACGGGATGAAGAAATTTTTACTATTTTCATTTTTAATTGTTATTGTCATAGATTTAAAGTATAATGAAAATAATCCAAAAAATTATCAAATAATTTAATATAATGGGTCATCAGTTTTGCGATTTCGTTACATAAAAATAATGTAATTATGAACCAATAAATTCTTTGATTGATTTTAATCCACAAATAGTTATAGTACATTTTTCAAAAGTATTCGAATGTATAATCTAGAATTTAGTATTGTAAGAATATAGTTTAAATAATTAGTCAATGATTATATCATTATACGGACATTGAAAGTCATATGATTCTTCGTCATTTATAATAAATTTTACATTTATATTTAATCAATTATTAAATAGTTAGACAAAAGTTTATCTTATTCTTCTAATTATTATTATTTAATGTGTCATATTAGTGAATCACACACGAAACCAAATTGCATGTTAATTTACAAAAATTGGAAAATAATTTTCATTATCAAAATTCTACAACGTCTTGCTGTAATTTTTTGACATCTCATGATTAACAATTTTAAAATAAAATTACTTAATATAGTTTAACTTTTTATCGGTTATTTTTCATCCGAAACAATAACTTGAAAAAAAATAATCAATAATAATGGGAATGAATGCGATATTTTACTTTACGCATATTCATATTATCAGGAGAGAAGATTACATCGTATCTAACATATTTAAATATCTGGTGAAATTTATCTGACATCTTATTTCAAATTTTCTGAAAATTATTTCCACGATATTAATCATTAATCAAAATGAATAATAATATGGATAATTCAACTTCAACTATCGCTTCTACCTCTCCTACTCGTAAAAGAGGAAGACCTAGAAAGGAAAAAGGTAAAAAAAATTATCTGAGATTAACTTTTCACTAAATTATGCTTCTACGATATTAATCGCTATAAATAAAAAATATTGCTTTAACTATATCAGCTGTGCCTACCACTCAAACTACTTCTACTATTACTCTTGCTGCTCCAACTAAAAAACGTGGTACAACAGACTCTCCGAAATCGATGGAAATGGCGAAAAATTTATGGAAAAAGTTATTAAATATGAAAAAAAAATATTTGGTTTAATTTTCTTACATTAGTTTTTTTTTTTTAATCTTTCTTTGTACATATTTTTATCTCTTTTTTCTATTTTTTTTAATCCTTTCTCATTTAGTCAATTATAATTTTTAATTTCTTTATAAATATTTTTAAATATCTTTCTTTATCTTTCACATTATCTTATCATTTTTATTCTTTGTAAATATTTTTTAATTTTTTTATCTCTCTCTATTTTTTTTTCATTTTTATTTTAATAAATCATATATAATATTGGCTTATTGACATGAAATGAAATGGAACAATTTGAATAATCGAATAAATTCAATATATTAATCTAAACCGTGACATTAATCATTATGAGTGGAATTCTAAAGATTAATATAATTTAATTTCATTATTATTACAATAATTCTCGTTTGTACTCTCAAATGAATCAAGAGAGCAGCAGAAGCCAAAAGGAATAGATTTCCCCATTATGATTATTAACATTATTAATTTTATATTTCTATTAATATTAACGTATGTAATTTTTAGGATGATAAATTAAATAATTTGATACAGATATATCTATAAACTATGTTTAAATTGATGACTATGAAAAAAATCATCTTATTGAATTCAAAGCTTCTTTGTTACGAATTCATTCACTCAAGTTTTATTTATTGTACATTTATTGGTTTGATAATATCAATCTGAAATGATTTTTTTTAAAGTGATAAAGTCCTCATCATATTTCGAACAAACATTAATTATAATGAAATTTACAATAAAAGTTATTCTACCTGATATGACATATTAAGTATCTTAAATTATTACTTGCAAATTTAACTTTATATTGATAAATAATTCTTCAATTACATCAGTTACTTCGCTCACTTCTACTACTCTTGCTGCTACTCCTACTACAACTCACAAAAGTGGAAGGCCACGAAAATTCAAAAGGTTGACACGGCAAATATTACTGCAGACCTTAATAAGGTTGCAAAAATTAAAAAATTCATTATGAAATATGTCTGTGATCATGCACGATTAATTTAACCGATTTCTTATTGCTTCACCATCATTGTTATCCAACTCGCTTTTTTCCACTAGAAGATTCTACTTGAGGGAAATTTAATGTTAGTTTTCAGGATTTTGATTTTCCTTGCTCAAGATAGTCATCGCTTGGATGTTTTTATAAAATCAGAAAGGCATATTATTATTTTTACAAGCATTAGATTTAGATGTCAATATTTGACTCCAACATTATGTAAAATAAAAATGAAAATTTGATTTAATATACCTTTCTCCTCAGTAAAGAAAAAATCCACCGAATAAACAATTAAAAAATTAGAAGAGGAGGGGAAAAAAGAGATAGAATTCCAGAGAATAAAAGAATAAACATATATAGCAAAAAGAGTTTAGCGCGTAAAGGTTGATCTAACATGAAATAGAATTGGGTATCTGTCAGCTACTATTTTTCATATGGAAAAATAGCACCCAGGTCACACGGCGAGGACGTCAATACCCATCGTGACCCAGAAAGAGAAAAAACTAACCTAAAAAAGATAAGCCATCCTTAAAATAAAAAAAAAATAAAAAAAGTAAAAATTTTTTTTTTGTTTTTCGTATTTTTTTTTCATATTATTTTGTTTTTTCATATTATTTTTTTGTTTTTCATATTTTTTTTCATATTATTTTTTTGTTTTTTCATATTTTTTTTTTGTTTTTTCATATTTTTTTTTTGTTTTTTCATATTTTTTTTTTGTTTTTTTTTTTTTTTTTTTTTTTTTTTTTTTA
>PQFF01000292.1:628110-658405 GCA_003547095.1 Diversispora epigaea | reverse complement strand
TTGTTTTTTCATATTTTTTTTTTGTTTTTTCATATTTTTTTTTTGTTTTTTCATATTTTTTTTTTGTTTTTTCATATTTTTTTTTTGTTTTTTCATATTTTTCATATTTTTTTTTGTTTTTATATTTTTTTTTTGTTTTTTTTTTTTTATATTTTATATTTTTTTTTGTATTTTTGTTTTTTTATTTTTTTTTTTATTTTTGTTTTTTAATATTTTAAAATATTTAATCAAAGATTTACCTGCTGAGTAAGAATAAAAAGACATCATATGAAAAAATAAAAGTAATAAAAAAATTAAAAATAACATGTTTAGAATATATAAGAGTGTGTACGTTATACCCACCGAAAGAAATAACATGTTACCAACCACAACCAGATCATTTATCATCAAGAATGATGTAAAAGAGGTGATCGACCATCATATAACGATGATGGCAAATGAATATTTTAAAGAACGTACACACTTTTGATGTGACTATTTAAATCCGGCCTTTGGCAGGAGAAAAAGAGCCAACATCTGGCAGGTAAATATTAAATTCCTTGGCCATCGCACATGTAACCCTCCTTTTTGTAATATTACCAATATAGATTCTTCTCACCAGCATAATTAAAAAAAGAAAAAAACAAGAAGAGCCATAGTATGACTCTTCACCTCTTTCTAAACAGGATTGACAAAAACAAATTAAAAAGTAATAATTTCTAACTAAATACAGGACAAGAATTTAATTTTTTTTGGCTTCTGACTAGATACAAGTTAAAGTTTTTAATTACATCGAAAATTAGAAAGAGAGAAGAGCAAAGAAAAAAAATACTCTAGGTAAGCCCCCCTTTATATATTTGAAAAATAGGGTTTCACAATAATAATAATAATAATAATATACACGAATATGATTATGATGCCATATTTTATTATTATTATTTGTAAACATTAATATTATTTATACAATACATCGAATGTGAATGTGAATTTATTAATTTTTTTATCATTATTAAATCTGATTTAATAATTTTTAGTAATTAATAATTATCACATCAACTGATAATGATCTTGATAGTACAATTTTATTGATCTTATGACGAATCACAATCAAATTAGAATAATAATAATTACATAATCATATTGTATTTTACATTGTTATTATTATTTACATTACATATATTTAGTTAAATAAAAAATTAAAATAACAAATATAATTTTTTATTGAACTAAATAATATATTAAGTAAAATAACAAATATAATTTTTTATTAAACTAAATATATTAAGTAAAATATAATATTAATAAATATATATATAATATATTTATATATATATGCAATTACAATCGGTCAGTGATTGTAATAATAATAAATATAAGCTTGATGGTTATGTAATTGTTATTAATTTTCACTTGCTTGCGGATTTCGGCATAAGGTTTATTCTATTCACCTGCTTATATTTAAAAATAATAAATGTTATTTTTAAGATTGATGATGATATAATTATTATTATAAGGGATGAATAGAATAAATTGGAAGGTCATAGAAATTTTGCATTTCTTCATTTAAAAGTGAGAATTAACTTTATTATGATAATATCATATCATCAACATCATCATCAATCTTACTTTATTTATTCCTTGTATACATTATTTGAATTCATTTCTTTATTTATGACTCACAATCAACAATTGTATATTTTGTATCTATTGAAATTGCACTATCAAAATCCGTAACAGGCAAGTGAGAGCTTGATTTTTTTTCAAAAAAAAATATTATACATTTATTTTAATTCCAAAACAGCTGCAAAATATGCAATCAGGCAGATAAAAGGATATTTCGTACATTATCATCAAGCTATCAAAATTCAGGTCAACAGTAATTATGTCATCACAATTAATCAATTGTTCTATAATTTATTTTAAATATATAATTATATGAAAAAATCATTTCATTTTGCTTATAATACATTTTTATTTGCGATTGTTGTGAGGCAGACAAAAAAAAATTTTTAATTCAACAGTGAGCATTTAAATCACTAAGTATTTGTAAAAAATATATATACTTTTCCTTCAGTCAAAAAATCAAAAAAAATGCAAAAAAATCAAAAAATGCAACAAACCCAAGACCAAATTGATCCCAACGACCCCTTTGGTATTGGATTAGTTCCTTACCACCCTGATCTGATTACGTTTACCTACACAGGAAAGGAGAACCTCCTTCTTGATTTTGAAGAGCTAAAGAAAATTCTGGTTTCAAAAAATGATCATGTAACCAATTGCTGTTTTTACAATGAAAGCAACCCTAATAATGATGATGAAGAATCATTTTTTGAATTTTTATCGGATGATGACATTGAATATGAATGCTACAATTGTAAGAGGGTGAAATACGAAGATGAGAAAAGGAGACGAGGTAGTAAGTATAAAATTTCTAAAATTAAATTTAATATTTATTGTCTTGTTCTAACTTAAAAAATTTTATTTTTATAGAAGAAATTAAGAGAAAGAGAAGATGATAATTAATTTTTTAATTGTATATATTTTTATTATTATCATTTTATTCTTTTATTCTTCTATATATTTTTTTTAAATTTATTATTATTGCTAATATTACTTTTATTCTTTTTTTATTCTTGTATATCTATATTTTTATATTATCTATCTATTTTTATTGCAATAAATTTTAATTTTAAAAGAAAACCGTTTCATTTAATGTCCAATATTCAAATTTAATGAAGAAAGATCCTTTCATTAAATGAGTTTATTTTTTTTATAATCCAGTTGAGATATGACTTATTAAATCACATATTTTTTCTTTTATTCTTTTAGCATAAATATATTGAAGATTAATTAATATAAATAAAACAATAATAATAATAACGAAAATAATTAATAGATATTAATATTCTAAATATTCTTATTTCTGTTATTTTAGGTCATTTATTTAATGAAATACAATAGGTTTGAGAAAAGGTTGAATAATTTTCAAATCAAAGACTATAGAAACTTCATTTTTCTCTAACCTTATGAAACACATGTGATAATGAAAGGTGTAGTTATTTTAGGGCACCTATA
Organism: Diversispora epigaea; assembly: GCA_003547095.1. Taxonomy (NCBI): domain Eukaryota; kingdom Fungi; phylum Glomeromycota; class Glomeromycetes; order Diversisporales; family Diversisporaceae; genus Diversispora; species Diversispora epigaea. The sequence continues at coordinate 655,351 of PQFF01000292.1, read as the reverse complement.
TGTTTTTAAATGAATTATCAAAGATTTTGATGATGAAGGTATTTATATAAATTTGAAAGGTCTTGATAATAATTTGTTACCAATATTTTTTTTTAGCCTTTGAAATATTAGTCATTTTGAAGGCATTTAATGCAATTTTATTTAAGGTGTAAGTTTCTTGGTCTATTCACATTAAGTTTTTAAAATGTAATAAATATTCGCAATTTTAGTATATATATATATGACTGGTAGCAGAAGAGAGTAGTTTAATTTTTATAGAAATTTTATTATGTTTAAAAGGTCAATAGGCCTACAAATTAAAATGCAAGATATCGGGTTATGCAATTTTATAACTTATCGAGTAATAAATATATTTTTCTATTCATGTGAAAATAAAATGATAAGTTATTACCAACGTGTAATTATAATCATAAGAAAAGTAGGAAAGATAATAGCATATTAGAACTTTACTTTAAAAATGATATTTAAGCAAATGTAAAAATAAATAAATATAAATAATCTATAAAGTACATTCATTATAGAAGATCATTATTGTCTTTAAATATTCCCCTGTGGTCTAAGAGATAACAATTCTGTAATTCGATGACATAAAATTGTATACAATTAAATAATCAAAATGAATCAATTATAAAATAAATTATTAAATATATTAGATACATGACCCTCGTTGATAAAAAAAAAACTTTAAGGCTAAATTGTGCATTATGATTTCCTCCGTCAATTGATTTTAAGTACAGACGAAATTCTTTTCTACTATTTATGGTTTATATATTTTCTTCATTTATTTAAAAGTTATAATAAATTTTAAAGTTATATTTTTTATTAAAAATTTTATATTGATCGATTGGTGCAAAGGATTTTTTTATCTTTAAAATAAGTTTCGTCTAAAAGATTTCAAATCTGTAATTAAGAAATATAAGATCGACATTTCAATATGATACAATATAAACTTTAATTAAAAAAAAGTTTATTTGCAATTTAAATGCTATAAAGAATAAACCAGAATTTTTCTTGACATAAAATAAAAACAGTAAAATTTACAATTTATGAATTAAGTTTGTATTTATTTTAATTTATGAACTAAATTTGTATTTATTTTAATTTATTATTAATAAATTTCACAATAATTAAATAAATTTCATGAATTTTATCATTATTTCATTTTGAATTTTGAATTATAAAAAGAATATAAATTTATTAATATGAAAGCAAATATTTACAAATAATAAAATTTAAAAAAAAAAATATGTACAAGAAAGGATATTTATATGTAAAAAAAAAATATAATTTGAAAAGATATTTATATGTAAAAAAAAAAGAATTTTTAAAAATAAAAAAATAAAATTTAAATCAAAATTTGAAAGAAAATCCAACCTTTATATGTAAATTTAATATATAAAAAAAAATTAAAAAAATAAAATATATACAAAAGAAAATTTAAGAAGATATTTACAAGAAANACATTTCAATATGATACAATATAAACTTTAATTAAAAAAAAGTTTATTTGCAATTTAAATGCTATAAAGAATAAACCAGAATTTTTCTTGACATAAAATAAAAACAGTAAAATTTACAATTTATGAATTAAGTTTGTATTTATTTTAATTTATGAACTAAATTTGTATTTATTTTAATTTATTATTAATAAATTTCACAATAATTAAATAAATTTCATGAATTTTATCATTATTTCATTTTGAATTTTGAATTATAAAAAGAATATAAATTTATTAATATGAAAGCAAATATTTACAAATAATAAAATTTAAAAAAAAAAATATGTACAAGAAAGGATATTTATATGTAAAAAAAAAATATAATTTGAAAAGATATTTATATGTAAAAAAAAAAGAATTTTTAAAAATAAAAAAATAAAATTTAAATCAAAATTTGAAAGAAAATCCAACCTTTATATGTAAATTTAATATATAAAAAAAAATTAAAAAAATAAAATATATACAAAAGAAAATTTAAGAAGATATTTACAAGAAAAAAAGAAAATTTTAAAGAATAAAATATATACAAAGAAGATTTGAAAAAAATATATTTACACGAAAGCAAATATATACAAAAAATAGAATATAAAAAAATAAATATATACAAAATGAAAATTTAAAGATATTTATATGAAAGAAAAAAGAAAATTTAAAAAATAATAATATATATATGAAAAAGAAAATTTAAAAGAAAAAATAAAATAAAATATATACAAAAAAGAAATTTAAAAAGATATTTACATGAAAGTAAATTTATACAAAAAATAAAATTTAAAAAATAAAATATATACAAAAAGAAAAGATATTTACAAGAAAGAAGAACATATACAAAAAAAGAAAATTTAAAAAATAAAATATATACAAAAAGAAAAGATATTTACAAGAAAGAAAAATATATACAAAAAAGAAAATTGAAAAAATAAAATAATTACAAAGAAAATTCATAAATTAAATTTACATATAAATATTTTTCAACAACAACAGCAACAACTCATCATCAACGCCATCATCTTTAAAATTCAATAAGGACATTAATTAAGATATTATCATTGTTATTGTTAGTGTTATTTTGTTGAAACATTTCCATAATGAAATCCCTTTGCAATTGATTGTATTGGGATAACAATTCTTGATGATGGCGATGATGATGATTGGGATTTTGAATTTCGGAAAGAAGTCCAATATACTGATCTAATGATTGATTATAATCCCTATGCAATTGTTGATATTAATATGATGAATCTTGATTACACAGAAATTACTTAATATTTATTATTGCTAAATACTTATCCAGTTTCTTTCATTAACAATCGGGCTGCATCTTGAGTATTTGTACTCTCATACGAATTAGTAGTTCAAAGATTATGGGTCTGGGATTCTCATATAACTATAACCATGAAATGTTATCTTATCAGTTTTTGTAGAAAACGATATTTTGTCATTGTTAAATTATCATTGTAGTTATTGGATCATTCATAATGACTTTTCTAAGATAGTGTGCAAGAGATTTTTAATAGTATAAAGATCTTTACTTGAGATTCCATAATAGGATCTTTATTTTTATAAACTGATTCTTTCTTGGTGTAATCACAAAAATAATTAGGTAAGATCACTTCTTATTTTTTTATAAGATCTTTATTACTTTTTTTAAATAATTGGGATTGTATATCTGTCTTACCTACAAGTAGAACTTTGCTGATCTTTATGCTTTTCAGAAGAGGATCAAGTATTTTATCTGCCGTATATATATTCGTAATACATGTTTAGAGATTCTTTATGTTAGGAAGGAAATGCAACTTCCCTCTTCTCGACTTTTAGAATTCGCATAATTACCTGAATCTATTTCATCATCACAATAATCATTCATCACTGACTACTACTAATGGTGCGGTGATAAAATTATTAATCCTGATAATCTAAATTATGGAAAAACTTTTGAAGATTAATCAGATTATCTAAAAAATTTATTTTTTGATTGTAATTTTAGTGGAGAACAGATATAATGATTTATCACGCTAAAGAAAATAAAGCCCATTTTGAAATAACACCATCAAAAATATTGAAAACATCACGATTAGATATAGTAATCTCTGCAGAACCAACGCTATTCTTCATTGATGCTGTAAGACAGCAATTGCTGAACTGATTACCCATTAGGCCAGTTGATGAAGTTTCATCGTCAGTAATTCACATGCCAACACCAACAATAATACTAACACTCCAATGATAGCAAAACCGACACCATAAACAAAACTAACATCAGTAATACTAAAACAAAACATCAACAATTCAATAAGGAATAATAATAAAAAAAATTAATTATAATTAATATTATTATCAGTGCACATTAAAAATGGAATACAAAAATATAAGTTTATGTTCAATTTGGAAAATGGCTAATTTTTTTGAATGATATAATTAGAAAGTAATTATATTTTCCATTTATTTTTATTCTTATTATTAATGTATAAAAAAAATGTAATACCATTTCATTTCAAATATTTCAATTAATTAATATATATTTTATTTCATGAACGAAGTCAACAACTTTTTCATCTATTTCGATAACAATAATAAAGCACGCTTGTTTAATGGGAAAATTTGAATTGTAACATACTTCTAATGATATAAAGATCTATTTTCTACAAATCCAAAATGAAATTTAAATTCAAACATAATTACAGTAACCATGGATTACAAACTTCTCGAAACTTCTACTATTTCCATAATATTTTCAATTTAGACATTGTATAATATAACAAGGAATTTAAAAAGACACTTAACCAATAAAAATATGTTCATTAATAAACTAATCATCTAAACAATAAAAGGAAGATTTAATTTACATCTAGTTTTTAATAATACATTATTGAATAAATTATATCTTCTAGTAATCCTTCTGCATACGTATTTCCATTTCCATTTGCTTTATTTAACCAGTAAACAGCTTTTATAATGTCTTTCTGAGTTCCACATCCTTCATAAAAGCATTCTCCGAGTCTATATTGGCTATCAGCGTGATCATTTTCTGCAGCTTTTTTAAACCATTCAAATGCTTTCTTTTGATCAACATTAGTTCCATAACCATATTTAAAATATTTACCTAAATAATGTTGTGACAAAGAAAATCCTTTTTCGGCGGCCTTCAAAAACCATTTAAATGCTTCCTTTTCATCTTTATCAACGCCTATGCCATTGTTATAAAAACACCCGGCATTATACATTGCATCAATATTTCCAGCAACAGCAGATTTTATAATCCATTGAAACCCTTTAGCTTCATCTTTTGTTATTCCTATTCCGCATTCATAACAAACTCGAACATTGTTTTGTGCTGCAAGTGAGCCTTTTTCAGCAGATTTCAAATATAATTCAAAAGCCTTTTCTTCATTCTTTTCGACACCAATTCCTTCATCATAACAATATGCTATGGGATTTAAAGCTAAAAGTGATCCTTTAGCTGCAAGTTTATAGAAAATCTGAAAAGCCTTTTTTGTATCCTTTTCAACACCTAGGCCATCTAAATACATATAAGCAAGAGAGGCTGTCCCGATTTCTTTATTACTAATATTGTATTGCTTCCTTGAAGATGAGGGATTAGAGAAGGAGGTTTCAATTTCATTGGCAGCCAAATTATAGAATTTAAATGCCATTTGTTTATCAGCAACAGTCCCAATGCCATACTCATAAAAATATCCTATTAAACAAGTAAACAAGTGATGACTAATCATTTCATATAGAATTTCAACTGGATTCTTTTTGTGCTCTCTAATATAATTTTTGATCATAAGAAGACGCATTTCTTCAAACTGTTTATTGTGTAAACTAATGAAAAATTCAAATAAATCTTTAATAAACACATTAATATCGGCTGAGACATCAACAAAAGGTGGACCAGGTTTAATTTTAGGTTCTCCATTTTGCCTTAATAGAGAATTTTATAATTTAATAAATATTTTGTATTTAAAAATATAAAAAATATATATCTTACATGTTTCGGAAATTTGTTTTTAAATATTGACGAAGGGAACCTTCATTAGCATATTCTAGGATAATCATATACTCATTGGTATCCTCTATAAAAATAAAATAAAATAATTAAAACTTAATGGTTATTCTTATTCAATATAGATTTAAATATTTTATGTATTTACCTTGTTTAGTAATGCCATATAACTTGAGAATACTATCATGAATTTCCAATTTTCGATGTCTTTTAACCTTGTACGATTAAAATAATAAAAATAGAAAAACATTAAAAGCAAATTCAAATAATAGAAAAATGATTTAAATTTAACTTACTTCATTTATTAAATTGTCCAGTGTAAATTTATTATTTAAAGAAACACATTTAAGAGCAATTGTTTTTTGAGAAATTTTAAAAATGGCTTTATAAACATTTCCATTAATCAGCTTCACATTTTCGAATTCAGAATATTGATAAAATGGGATATTTTCTTTTTGAATTGTATCTTCAATAATCAAATTGTCCCCATCCCAAGTATCCCATTCTTTTTCGTTTATTTTTTCTTGTGACATGATCAATCATTCAAAAATTACTACGAATTAGTAAATGAATTACGCTGCCGATTTGTAATGTTCTGTAAGGCACATCAAATAATTATGAACAAATTCAACCACATCACATTAGTTTTTTTTTTTAAAAAAATGGGTTATTTGCTTTAAAACTGTTTATAGAGAATATACCTTCTCCTATTTAGCTTAAAGAGTAAGATTTAATTAGGAGATTTTAGAATGAATTATTTTCCTTTTTTAATAATAATTTAAGTTTGATTGTGTTACTTAATTAAATGTGACACGATAATTAAATTTTAATTAGCCAATATATTATTTTCAATGACCACCAGGTCATGCAGTATTTGTAATGCAAATGCATAACATTCTACATAAGGAAATTGATAATTTGCACCACATTCGCAACGATCGGCAGGCACAAATTTAACGGTTTCATGATCGGCATCAAAACTAATAAAGGAAAATTTCATTCGATACACACAAACTTTAAGTAAATTTTACGCGATATACTAAAAAATACCTGAAAAAAAGAATTTGTAAAAAAAGAAATATGTAAAAAAAAAATGACTACTGCGCGCGCATCTATTACCGTTTCAGATGTAGAAGTATTTCATTATTTTATTACATAAAAAGCAAATACAAATCGATCCTTCTAAGGTTTTTACAAAGACTCATGTGCTTTCAAAATATGTTCTGCTTGCTTCAATTGCTTGAAGTGCCATTGCATGTTTCCACTTTCGTGAAAAAGAAGTAATCCAATTTGCAATAGTAGATTCCTTCGGTACATCTTCCTCCTCTATTTCCTTTTTTTGTACCCGTTGCATCAGCTCACTTCGCATCTTTGCATCAGCTCACTTCGCATCTTTGCATCAGCTCACTTCGCATCTTTGCATCTGTCATTTTCATTCTTGGGTTGGCAGTTCTTGTATGAAAAATTATATATGCATGGGAATTCGTTTTACGGGTTCTCAAATTTTTTGATGTTGTTGTGATGCCCAGCCAGAATAAAAACCTTCCAACTAAATGAAAAATAATTTTGATGAGTTTGTTTTGAAATTGGTGTTCAAGTTCTTTATTATAGATTATATATAACCATACTTTTCATGACCAAATTTACTTCTACTTTTCGTTTGTTATACCAATCATCATATGTAAATTGGATGAAAGTATATTGTTACATTTTATTTATTATTATTAACAAGTGTTCAGGTTAGGGAGGTTTATTAGAAATTATTTTAATATATTACTTTTAATTTATCCTTTTAATTGAATCCTAGATTAACAAATATTAATTAATTTATTTAATATTTATAGTTTCTTATATTTTGGATTTTAAGATAAAAAAGGTAGATTCTTTTTGTATTTATTATATTTTACCCAATTTTTTGGGATGGATTGATAATAGATTCGATGATAAGATCTTTATTATTTGTTATTTTGGGATTTCGTAATAAGATCATTATTTTTTTTTAGTGTTACTTATATGATTTCTTTCCTGGAGTTGATAGATTGAATCCCAAAAATAATAAGTTTGATCTTTATTTTTTTTAATATTTTGAAAATTTATCTAATAAATTAATTTTACAATTATATTAAACGAACTATTATAAAAATAGTTTATAGACAAATATTCTAGAAATAAATTTGACATTCATTTAGAAAAATCTTAGTTATAATCTTAAAAAATAGTTTGGAAGGTTTGTCGAAACAGTAAAGGTCACATCACATTGTGTTCTCAATTTGATTTGTGAAGTTATAATCTTATTCTTTAATTTTAGATTTAAAATTAAGAAGTTAGTTTATGTTTATTAATTTTTCATATTATGTATTTCAAAATTCTTTATTCAAATCATTTAAAAATATTATTTTCTTTCAATTTTACACCTTTACTTTTTGTTTTCATTATTCAATTAATTCTAAGTCAATTATTTCTTCAATATCAACGATTTAGATTTCAATAAAATAAACAAGATCTTTAATTTGACCCGATTAATTATTCTTTTAATTTCGTTAATATTGTAACTCATGTTACAATTTCTTAATGATAAAGAAGAATATTGAAGTCAATAAAGAACAAAATAAAAAAACCGTTAATTGCACTTGGTTATCATTAATCGTACTTTAATAAAGGATTGATAAATACGAAGTAATAAAATCGAAATTATTCTTAAGGAGGACATTGACAAAGTACTTTTTGAATGATATGCATGTTTATTGTGAAATATTTACTTTGAATAATTTTTATACAGATATATTTATAACAAAATTATCGATACAGGAAATATGGATATCAAAACTATTATATCCGAAATTATCTTATTGAATCCAAAGCTTCTTGATTCATTTCACTTTAGTTAATCATTCACTTTTTAAACATAACAAATTTAAAAATTTTTACTGAATTCCTACTCGGAAGTTAGAACATAACATAAAAAATTTTTGGAAATAAAATTTATTTATTATTCATCTATTGGTTTGATTATATCAATTCTGAAATGATTGTTTTAAGTATTGTTGTAGAGTTGTTTTTAATGTTATCCTTCATTATATTTCTGATAAAATTTAAAATAAAGAAATAACAAAGTTATTCTACTTTAAGTATTTCAAATTGTTTGTGCTTATATTTATTATTTGCAAATTTAACACCAATCCTAGTGATATAATATTAAAGTTAATTACATATTCAAAGTGAATTATGAAAAAATTAAATAAAAATAATTTTTATTTTCGTGTATTTTTAATTTCGGTGAGTAATTATTTTATTAAAAACGTGAAAATCATTTCTTACCACGTTTGTAACAATTTTAAATGCTATAATAGAAACACTCAAATTTAAATACTCAGAGCAAATTCTAATATATTAAAAAGAACAAGATATTTTTGAGCAGAGTTATCAAATGAATGGCAAAAAGAAATGAAAACGTTATATATTTTATAAATAAAATATAATATAAAATAATAATAATAGTAATAACCAAATTTATAGTATTCAGTTATGTAGTTAAGAATGTAAACTATAATTTTATTATCATCCATCATTATTATTATCATGATAATCATCAATAATAGTTTCAGAGCAATTTTTCTAATAATTAATGATGATGTATTAAATTATTATTGCTATTTTTAATTATAATATAATTACTATAACTTCTAATATTAATTGTATAATATTAGTGCATAGTAATGGTACAGTAGTCTAGAAAGACATAAAAAGTTGATTTATTCGATTTGGTTTTCAGTTAGTTAGTTTTGGAAGTTCAGTTAGCATTATTATAATTACTACTGCTTGTAATATTAATATCATTACTTGCATTGGAGTTAATTTTTTGGAGTATTTTTAATTTCATTCTTTTGATCCAAATGTTTGTAATATATTATTTATTATTATTTTGTTGTTGTAATTGTCACAATTTTGATGTGATTGCGTTAATTGTTGTTTAATATTATATTAATATTAATATTAAATTATTTAATATCGGATTATAGTATTAAAAATATCCATTACACATTATATGTATTTTTATGAAGTCTGCTGGACACCAAATAATTACAAAAGTATTATCTAATATGATTCATGAGGGAAATTAATTTTGATGTTTATCTTTACCTCTAACTTTTATATAACACTTTTGAGATGTTTATAAGAATTGATATAATTATGTTGTCATTTAATATATTTATGATAAAGTATTTAATTTAATCTTCGTTGGACAGAAATTTCATTCTAATGTGATAAATGATAAAATCTATATCATATGAACTCGATATATATGATACCCAAAATTCTATAATATATATGTATTATAATCCACCATTTTAATATCTCAACTTTATACAATTTAATTATACAATAAAATTTATCTAATTTTACTAATATTATTGGACTGAATTATGAACATTGATTCTTATATAATTGATACTCGATTGTATTATAAAATCCCTTTTCCATGTTATTTAGTTGGAATTATCGGACCAAGCTTTGTTAATATAGAGTTATTGTTAACTAAAAATTTATTAGCTAATCTATTTACAAAAAAAAAACTGGCCGGCCTAAATAATGACAGAATTTCTGAAATTGTCATTTCAGTTCATCAGCGAACATATTAGATTAGAGGTTTTCGAAATTTCTTCATGCGATAAAATTCAAAACCTTCGAAATAGTAAAAATTGAATAAATCGATCAATTTTTTTCGAAGTTTATCAAAATACTTCGTACCAAAAGTTAACGAAATACTCCGTTTTCGAAATGTCTTCGAAATTTTTTGTTTTCGAAATACTTCGAAATATTTCGTTAACTTTTGGTACGAAGTATTTTGAAAATTTTTATTAGATAATAAACTTCGAAATCGATTTATTTTGAAGACTTTCAATTTTTACTATTTCGGATAATTGCACGGAGAAATTTCGAAAACTATGATCTAATATGTTTGCTAATGTTGGCATATAATTTTCCTTGAGGAGTATTACCCAAACCAGAAAACTAGATTTAGTATATTCAATTTAGAAAAATCAATTATTGCGAGAACACATCTTTATTAGTAATAAAATATTTTATTGTTGTTTTATTAAAGATGATGAAATTCCAAAATTGGGTACATAAAATAAAAAAATTGCTTGAAGAAAGTTTTTGAATAAGTATAATATTGGATCACAACAAAGTCGCTGCCTCTTATTAAAAAAGTTGTAGAGGAAGACGAAATTATTTTTACTAAATTACAATGACATTAAGTATTTGGAACAATTGTATATAATATAATCTTTAATTGCGTACAATAAATTTAATATATTTAAATGGAAGAAGACTATATTAAAAATTTCTTATTAAGATATGTGATAAAATTTCATTGCATATCTGTGTGGCCATAACTTTCAACAAAAAAATTTTTTACTATGACATAAATCATTATAACATTCGTTGATTTGTTGAGTCGATAGTTCCAAACTATAAAATAATAAGGTAGATTAAATTTTAATCAATAATAGCTGTATATACTTTGTACAAACATTTAACCTAAAAAAATGAGGAATTATTTATTTTATTAAAGTTTATTTCAGGAAGGTAGTTTGACACATAAATGTTGACTATCAGATTGTATATCATATGTGTCAATTCACCTTTATCAACGTAGCAAATGTATATTTATTATGTGAGGTATGATATTAATAAAATGAAATTATCAATTTAAATATAAAGGGGAATGACAGAAGATTATTTTTAAAATTATTTATTTAATGCTTATTCTGACGTTGTAATTCCACTTTCACAACTTAAATAAAATTTGCATTGTAGTATCTGTAATATCCTAGTCGATACGTCTTAATTGGCAAAGTTCTGATATTAAGATCTTGGACGAAAATCAAATAAGCTATTTACAATAAAAGTGCCAGTTGTCTTCGAAAGTACCTTGAAATTAAATTTTAAATACAAAAATGACTGATTTAAATAAGAGAAAAAACTTTTAAATTTTTAAAATTAATATTTTTATTTAATAATCAAAAAACACAACTGATGAGAAGAAAATTATAATTTAAAAGATAATAAATAGTCTCACTATATAAATGATTTTCAAATGTCATCAAAAAATTTGCTAAGATCTAAAGTTAAATTATGTAAAGGGGGCAAAAGTTTGCTTATCAGAGATGCTTCAGGATGAATAGATACCTCTGGTGATACTTTTGATAATTGAATATCTTCCTTTTTCATTTCTTGATTTACATTTAAAAAAATAGGTGAATTTCCAATTGGTCCTCTTCTTCCGGTTACTTCTAAATCATGATTCCAGTCATTCAATAGTGCTAAAACTCTTTCTGCACTTGGACGTTCAGATGAATCCTTGTGCCAACACTTTTCCATCAATACTACATAACATCGAGGTGTGCCTTCTTGAATTTTTGGTCGAAGTCCTTCAAGAATTTCTAAAATTAATTCACAGTCATATGCTCGGTTAGAAAATGGTATCTTTCCTGTTGATATTACCCACATAATAATTCCAACACTATATATATCAGAAGCTTGTGTATATGGATTCTCATTCAATATTTCAGGTGCAATATATGGCAATACACCATATATTCCAGATGATGTAATTTCATCTACAGGTCTACAAAATCCCAAATCACCTAATCTTATGAATTTAAAATTATCAAATACTTCAGTAATCATTAAATTACCAGGATGAAGATCACGATGAATGTATCCTTTATAATGAATAACATTTAATCCTGAGATAAAAGACTTTAACAACCATAATCGTTCAGTCCATGACAATGTTTTATTTTGTTGAAGAAAATTTCTTAAATTTCCATCTTTCATATATCTTGAGACTATTGCATATTCCGTTGTCGTTGGATCTTGAGTTAAACCCAAAATTGGCAAAACGTATTTGGAACGACAGTAAAAATTTGCTTGAAACTGTATATTTAAAAAAGATATTTGTTTGTATAATTCAAAAAATATTTTGGTGTATTAATATATATTTAATATTTACCTCTTCAGCCAATTCTTGTACTTTTGAATTTTTAAGTTTTTTCAAAGCAACATGATTGGAATTATAGATTTCAAATATCTCTTCAGGCATATTTTTCCATTCTGCTTTCCAAACAGTGCCAAATCCTCCTTTATCTAAATATTCAAAATCTTTCAATTCACTATAATCAATACATCTCCAAATTTCCCATTCATTTGCATTTTCCCTCAACTCTGTCATTTGAACAAATGTATTAAGCTCCATAAAATAGTATCTCCTATATTCTAATTCTAAATATTTACAAGATTTACACACATTTGTTCTTAAATTTAAATTCCCACAGTCATGACATCTGCCAAAATCTTTAAAATTCTTGCAAATTTCAATGCAACCATTTTTTTGCCAACAAATACAGCAGTTGTGATTTTTATTACCGTTTAAATTTTTAATGGGTGAATTAGAATGTGCTAAATTAATATCCTTTCTATTAATATTTTGCTTTAATTTATTTTGATATCTCTTAATTGTTGAGATTGCAATTTCTTCTCTATAGAACCATTCAATTGTCTGCTGAACAGAATAATTTCTCCCTTCAGCTGATTTTAAAATCCACTGAACTACTTTCTCTTCATCTTTTGTGGTTCCAATTCCATGAAGATAACATTTTCCGAGATTAAACTGTCCATGACTATTTCCTCCTTCAGCTGATTTCAAGTACCACTGAAATGCTTTCTCTTCATCTTTTGTGGTTCCAAATCCTTTCGTGTAACAGATTCCAAGATTATGCTGTCCATGACTATTTCCGCTTTCGGCAGATTTTAAGTCCCACTCGAAAGCTTTTTCTTCATCTTTTATGGTTCCTATTCCATTCTGATAACATCCTGCAAGATTAACCTGTCCATTACTATTCCCTCCTTCAGCTGATTTCAAGTACCATTGAAATGCTTTCTCTTCATCTTTTGTTGTTCCAATTCCATGATGATAACACCATCCAAGATTAAACTGTCCTTTATTAATCCCTCCTTCAGCTGATTTCAAGAACCATTGGAATGTTTTCTTATCATCTTTTGTGGTTCCAATTTCAAAATAATAACAGACTCCAAGATTATACTGTCCTTCACTATTCCCTCCTTCAGCTGATTTCAAGAACCACTGGAAAGCTTTCTCGTCATCTTTTGTGGTTCCAATTCCAAAATGATAACATTCTCCAAGATAAACCTGTCCTTTACTATTCCCTCCTTCAGCTAATTTCAAGTACAAATGAAATGCTTTCTCTTCATCCTTTGCTGTGCCAATTTCATTCTGATAACAATATCCAAGATTAAACTGTCCTTTATGATTCCCTCCTTCAGCTGATTTCAAGAACCACTGGAAAGCTTTCTCGTCATCTTTTGTGGTTCCAATTCCAAAATGATAACATTCTCCAAGATAAACCTGTCCTTTACTATTCCCTCCTTCAGCTAATTTCAAGTACAAATGAAATGCTTTCTCTTCATCCTTTGCTGTGCCAATTTCATTCTGATAACAATATCCAAGATTAAACTGTCCTTTATGATTCCCTCCTTCAGCTGATTTCAAGTACCAATGAAATGCTTTCTCTTCATTTTTTGTGGTTCCAATTCCACTCCGATAACAATTTCCAAGATTATACTGTCCATCACTATTCCCTCCTTCAGCTGATTTCGAGTACCACTGAAATGCTTTCTCTTCATCTTTTGTGGTTCCAATTCCATTATGATAATATTTCCCAAGATTATACTGTCCATCACTATTCCCTCCTTCAGCTGATTTCAAGTACCACTGAAATGCTTTCTCTTCATCTTTTGTGGTTCCAATTCCTTGTCTATAACAACCTCCAAGAATAAACTGTCCATAACTATTCCCTCCTTTGGCTGATTTCAAGTACCACTGAAATGCTTTCTCTTCATCCCGTGTTGTTCCAATTTCAGTACTACACACACCCTCCATTTATGTCGAGAACAAAAGTAAAAAGAAATTTAATATAAATTCGATGAATTTCTAAGTAAACCAAGGTTATAAATAATAATCTATATATGTTTTTGTATATGTAATTATAAGTAATTTTGAGGATTTTAAAGTTGAATTTACAATTCTTAAACGTTAGTCGAGTCGTTTATAAATATTATTTTTTCACTATTCGCTGATAGAATATTCTACTTTATATTTAATTCAAATTCATTAGGTACAAACTTTAGGATTTCATCACATAGCATTATAATTTCATTATTTCTATTATAAGAATTTCATAATTCGTCTTAGAATGTTTAGAATATTCCACTAGCTGATTTCTAAAATTGGAAAATTCATTATGTATAATTTGATATATGATATAATGATATCATTGCATTGCATTGTTGTTTCATTATTTTCTATAATTAGAATATCGGAGCGGAGTAATATTTAAAAATTAATGTAAACAATTGTATAACAGATCTGCATTAATTACATTCTTCTCATTAGAAAAAGAATGTTGATTAGGAAATCTTTTTTGGTAATAGATTTTTTTTCGATTGATTGTATTGTTTCCTACTATGTACAACTTTATTGTAAGAATAATATATTTTGTAAAAAATGATAAGTGCATTTTTATATGGCGCAATAATTAAAAATTTTATCTTGCATAATGATAATAAACAGTTTTTTCGTTAATTGTTTCAAATTTAATTTATTTCTTGTTTCAGAATATTTTTTCGTAAATGGTAACAGCTTATCACATGGTTTGGTGAAAACGATTTATATATTTTTTTTAAAACAAAATCAAATAGCATTTTAGTGCTAATCATCTTTAATCTCATACGGCAATCCGTTCTATTACTGCTAGAAACTTTTGAACATCTTGAATAAATTTATCTTTAATGTTATTTTCACTTGTTCATTTATCAAATAGTTTTGTAAATGTTTCAAGCTACATGGTTAACCCCTGACTCTCTATTTTTGGTTGATAACATTTTTTTTAATCGCTTAGTGCGCATAAGATAATTTTTTTTTTTTTAAAAAAAAATAATAATTCATATTTCAAAATTACTTTGATATATTGCGCTATTTCTATATGCCACATATCTACTATTTCAATATTTCAACTTTTATAAAACAATTTAATAATCTTGTGATGCTACGGTCAAAAATTATAAAATAATTTATTTTACTTGTTGTCTACATTTGCCAAAAAATTTTCGGCATAATCCAATTATTTGAATTTTATATATAACCATTGGAGTTTCGTTCTGAGGAAAGAAAAAGAAAAAACTAAGTATTATATGACAAAAAAAAAATTACTTACTTTACTTATTCTTGGCTCCGTAATCCAATCAGTAATATACAATCACAATCACGAAGGCTGAAATTGTTTCAAAAGAGAAATACATTTTAAAAAACACCACAAAATTCTAATTTTTCGCTCATATAAATAAATTTCTTAACTTAAGAAAGGCATTTGAAGCTCAAAATTTCATATGAATTAAAAAGCTTATTGATTCGTCATAAACTTTTAGTCATGCTTACCTCGTTTTCGTGGCATTATACTAGATAAAAGAAATAATAAATTAAAATTGATTCATCTGGTCACATGGGAATTTTTTGAATTTGATAAAAAAGATGTTTTTTGACTAGACTTGTTTTTATCAACATGACTGGTTAATGTATATTTATATATAACATTTATTTTATGGTTTGTAATTTTCACACGAGGTTATTTCACGAATTCGGTTATAAAGCCATGGAATTGATTACGTATTTTTTGATTTTAAAATTAAATGATTTTTGTGATTCGGGAATTAATTTATCATATATTTGATGCAGAGATAATAGATAATAGTATCATATCTTATTATTTTTAATTATATAATTTTAATTAATTTATTAATTATTCAATTCTAATTTTAATAACAACATTTATCATTATATTTATAATGTTGATTTAGCATCACGTAAAACTTTTCCTCTTTTTAAGTGTTCTAAACATCAAATGCTACATTTGTATTAAGACATTTTGCGTTGATGTAATAGGAATACATTCTATACTGGGGTGTTTGTGAATTATGTTAGTCAGTCTTTATTTTATTTTGTTTTATTTTGTATTTTTTTTAAAAAAGATTTGAACGTATTACGTATTAAAAGGATTGTAGGATTATGAACAATGTAGTCGATGTATATCAAAGTATTATTATTATCTGTTGTAAATAATATTTGATAATATTGATCCGGAATCATTGGAATCGATTTAATAAAAATAATATAATAAATTTATTATTATTACTTTATTATTTAATTTTAATAAATTAATCAATTGCTAACAATAAAATCAAAAATTAATCAATCGATCAATCAAGTAAATATACATGAAAAATCAAGTTCATCGAAATTAGAATATGTCAAGTAACGATGGAAATGTTTGACGATGTTTCGCACAAAAATTTTGTGATGTTACTGAACGAAATGGAAATGTAGTTATCAACTAGTCATGTTAATATTTATTATTGTTCTTGTTATTGTTATTATTTATGAATTAATGGATTGCGTATTGGTATATGTTTATATTTATTATTCGAATTAGAAGGTCAAATATAAATCCACACGTTCACCATTACAAATAAATCATCACAAAATAATCAACTTGAGAAAATATTATAAATAATTTAAATAGAAAATTTGTCAATAAAGAAAAAAAGTTGTAAGGATTAGATTGGAAAATAAAAAGTATATTGATAAGTTTTAAAAAAATTGTTAATTATATATTTGATATTTTATTTTTTTTTTTAGATTATAATATTAAATTAATTAATATTTAAATAATAAAGAGAGCAAAAGATATAATGAAAGATCGAGCGAATAAATAAGTTACAGAAATTATAATTAAATGGAAAAAGCAAATTCGTCAGGTTTTCATCATTTGTTACTTGTTTTATATTTGTTCCTATATAAATAACATCGACTCGCAATTAATAATTTATTTAATTTACATTGTTATTTTTTAGATTTTAATATTATTACTGAAATTGTGAAGATTTTCTTAATAAAATTTAATAACATAAATAATTGTAATAATAGTAATCAGTAACGACTAGAAGATGGGATGATGAGAACGGAACTGAGATTAATAAGATTATAGACCAAAGAAATGACAAAAATTAAAAATCAATTTTAAAAATTTAGAACATTTTAATAATCAAAAGGAACAAATTCAAAGTTATCAAAGCTTAAAAATTCATTGAAATCTTGAACAAAAATTAAAGATAGATTAAGGTAATATTTTAAGAATTTATTTTTATTTTATTTTATGTCATTTATTTTATTTTATTTATTGTTTATTATTATGCTATTTATTACATAAAAATTCAAGAATTTAAGGAAACGTGAATTATGCTTAAAATATCGTCCTTCTAATTCGATCAATTCGATAACCATTCTACTAAAATAATAATAATTATAATAATAATTCGAGGTGCCAAAGAACAATAAAACCAATTTCTAAACAATGACATCAGCCACCACCACTATCAAAATACCATCAAAAGATCAGAGAATTTAACCATTAGATATATTTATACATAAAATAACTGATTTTATGATTGATAATAAAGATGCTGAAGTTTCATCATCATCGATTCCAACGATAAAAAAAAACCAAAATTACCAACACCTCCAATGATAGCAACATCAATTGTGATAATAATGATATGATGGTAGTAATAATAATGATAGTAATAGGATGTTAATAGGCTATCTAACCTATCGAACTATCTAATAGATATTTTATAAACCTTCTTGACTTTTTGACTATAATTTCATCATCATCACCATCATCAATAATATGGGTTACTTAGTGATGATGATGGATGATGTAATAAATTATTATTGCTACTTTTAATAATAATATCATTATTACTGCTTGTTATATTTATTGCTATATAAATAGTATCGCGATTCGTGATTAATGATTTATTTAATTATTTGCGTTGTTATTTTTAGACCCATGTTATTCCTTATATATAAATGGCCAGTTAGATTTAATGTCATTACTAAAATTATGCGATTTGCTTTGAAAACCATTAATGATAGCAATTATAATATTAATAACAGCAATGAAGACAATAATAATAATCAGCAACAACAGGACAGGAAGAGTAAAATATATGAATTAATCCAATTATTGAAAGATGAACCAGAAATAAGAATAGATTTAGGTGAAATTTTAAGATTTGATTTTATTTTTTATTTTATTTGATTAAAAACTCAGATCTTTTAACAGTTTGATAATATTTAATCTATTATTGAATTTAAGTTGGGAGATGACAAATATTTTATTTTTGTTTCAATCGAATCGTTTCAATTCCACTCGACAATTTAAATTTGGATATAAAATAATTTGTTTTTAGAACTCGCATAATCTATTCATCGCACTCATCGTCACTGCTACTGTTACCAATACTACTATTAATAATAATTCTGATGATCTAAATTACAAATTACAAGAAAACTTGAAAAATAAAAATTGCACAAATTCTATAAATTAAAAAATTTTTTTAGTTATTTATTTGTTTTTATTATAATATTACTTTCATTTTATTTTTTCTTACAAGTGGAGAAACAGATAATAATAATAATTTATGGTACCACCATCAATAAAGATGAAGTTCATCAATTCCAACGATGACAAAAACACCCAAAATTGCCAATAATAATAATATCAACACCACTTCATCAACCCATAAACACAATTAAGGCCAAAAATACCAAAACAGAAAACTAACAACTTCAATAAGAAATAATAATAATAATAACAATTATAATCAATATTATTATCATCAAATTAATTATTTTATTTTATTTACTTGATGTCTGATGTCATTTCCAATGGCATGATACAATTAATCTTCCTGTAGTAAAATTAGATGCATTTTAGTATTTGATTATTATGAGTAAAATTTTGCATATAGAGTGTTTCAGACATGACCATTTATCACATCAGAATGAAATTTCATCAAACAAAAATAAATCAAATACTTAATCATAAATATATAAATAGCTACATATGCAAGATATTTGCATCTATATCCCCTTCATTTTCTCTAATAGCAAATTTTTTATTTATATTATTTTCCTGAGTTGATTTATTTTATTTTGTGAGATTTAGGGATAGTTCGTTTTTTATTGGCTGATGATCAATAGTCATCAATACTGATGATTAATATTGATCAACATTTATGATTGGTCAAAATGATAAATATTTTTTTTAAGTGCGAGTACGAGAACAAAAAATTATTTTATTATGCCTTGCTCAGTACAAAATTGTCAAGTATCCCGTTTTCGTCAAATTACTTTATTAACATAAATTTTATCCTTATTTAAAAATTGGAGAACAGTTATGCCATATTCATTATTTGAGTATTGTTGAAACTGACTGCTATCAAAAATCAAAAATACAAGATAATATTAATAATTATAAAATTTAATATTATGATATAATATAATTAATTTTAACTTTTTATTTTATAGAACCAAAAAGCTATTCATTTATTGAACAAGTCAGTATGCTTATAAAAGTTTTATATATACAATGTGGAAATATTGAACTTAATCTTATCCATTTTCAGCAAATAATTGTAGAATTTGATCCACGCTTACAAAAATTTTTTAATAAAATGGAAAAGGCATTAATTCCTGATAAAAGATCTTTCTATAATAAAATTGGGGCAAAAAAAAACAATTGTAAGCCTATGTTACATAATTGCTGGAACACAAAACATATTTGGTTGGATTATATCAGGAGCATCACATACTGCAATTGATACATTAAATAGTATTGGATTATCTGCGTGTTATACAACAAGTAATATTTTTAAACAAAAACTTGCATATGAACATCCTTTAAAAATAAGAGAATTTTTTTCAGAACAAGTGAGTAAAATTATTATTATTTTTTTAAAAAAATAATTTTATATTAATCTAATATTGTATATAATTAGAACAATTATTTGTATGTCTATAATTTGGATAATTACTATAATATTCATGAAAAAAGGAGACCTAATATAACAGCTTTATCAACTGCAAAACATATGGCAACCTACATTTGTAAACAAGTTTCAGCATGTGCACCAGTACCAATAATTTTCAATGGTTCTTCAATTCATAATCCAGTAAATATTGATGCCAGTAATATTTGTTTCTATTTAATAAATCAATATCATGAAATCTACAAAAACAGTAATACAACATTAATACGATTATATTTCGTTTAGTTAAATCACGCAATCTTCGTGTTATACACCAGCTAGACGTTTCCATCATTCTTATCATATTCCTCTTTCACTGATTTCTTTTAAAAATTGATCAATTTGGATTTTATGCATATCTACTCAATTGATGGATTGATTGATTTTTGATTTATTGTAAGTAATTAATTAATTTATTAAAATTGAATAATAATAAATTATAAATTATATTTATTTTTGATTAATACCTCGATAATAGATTTCAATTAATGTTATCTAATAACTTCAAATATATTGTTTATAATCCTAACATCACTTTTAAAACGTAATATGATCAAATCATTTTTTTAAAAAATTAAAAAATATAAGAATGATCACAAACATCCCATTATATAAATTATAAATAAAATTACCTTTCGCTTTGTCATTTATCAACGAACTATGTCTTAATATAAGTTTAGCATCTAATTGATTAGAACAATCAAAAAAAAAGATGGGCATTTGGAAATTATTTTAATTGATGCCAAATCAAAGATTGGCAAACATTTAAAACTATATAATTATTAAAATTAGAATCGGATAATTATGAATTAATTAATTAATCAAAATTATATAGTTAAAATAAATAAAATAAATGATCATTTTCATGATGTTATCTTTTATCTCTGTAGCAAAAGATATAACTTCCCAAGTCACAAAATCATTTAATTTTAAAATTAAAAAAAAAATAAACACAATCAATTCCATCACTTTAACCAAATTCGCGGCATACCCTCGTGTGAAATATATATCGTTATTTAATTCTACCAATATTTGAATATGTTCTTATGATAGTTCTGTGGAATAATTTTAGATTCGTCCTATATATTTATTTAGATGATTCAGTCAATGTCACTGCTGTCGTTATTGNTTCGCTTTGTCATTTATCAACGAACTATGTCTTAATATAAGTTTAGCATCTAATTGATTAGAACAATCAAAAAAAAAGATGGGCATTTGGAAATTATTTTAATTGATGCCAAATCAAAGATTGGCAAACATTTAAAACTATATAATTATTAAAATTAGAATCGGATAATTATGAATTAATTAATTAATCAAAATTATATAGTTAAAATAAATAAAATAAATGATCATTTTCATGATGTTATCTTTTATCTCTGTAGCAAAAGATATAACTTCCCAAGTCACAAAATCATTTAATTTTAAAATTAAAAAAAAAATAAACACAATCAATTCCATCACTTTAACCAAATTCGCGGCATACCCTCGTGTGAAATATATATCGTTATTTAATTCTACCAATATTTGAATATGTTCTTATGATAGTTCTGTGGAATAATTTTAGATTCGTCCTATATATTTATTTAGATGATTCAGTCAATGTCACTGCTGTCGTTATTGTTGGTGAATTTGAGATCATGATTTGAAATTTTATAACATACTATATTTTTAAAATTATTTATTCAGATTGACCAATATCCAATAAATTAAAGTACTATAAATTGCTAACTAAAAATTTAAAAATTAACGAATCTGATGAACTACTTCATCTTCAAACCAATGGTTCTAAATTATTTGTTATTGTCTGTATTGCGTATAGATAATTCTTTCAAATAATTATAAAAAACCTTTATATAAATATTAACCATCATCACTGCCATGAATTCTCAATCATCAGCCAAAAAAGCAAAAGATTTCAATTAAGTTAATGAGACAGTTATAATATTATTTATTCATCATCATTATTTATTCATATCAAAAAATTTTGGAGCATAAATACACTTTTTTAGAATTGTCATTAATGTATTAAATGATAAATAAATGTATTTTTTAATGAATCTATTAATATGAGTGAATATATTTATGTTTTTGGGGCTTATACTTGTGATGACTTCTTAATAATTATCATCGAAAACTACTGTGATATTTATTTCTATAAACATTTTCATTCAAATTTTACATAAAAGGTTTTTCTAATATTAAAATTTATGGACCAACCTTTTTATTATTATCGCTCTTCAAATTCGTGCGATAATGTAAAAAATTTTGTTATATAATTGATTTGTATATAAACAAATATCACGAGCCTGATCCTCAAATTTCAGCCAATAAAAATTTGTCATGTAGCAAAACAACTGATCTCATGTGATCAATGATCATTTTTAGCCAATAAAAATTTGTAATGTGATTTGAAAATCACGTGACTGTCGCTCTACGAAAAATCAAATACTTATATTATTTCTTTATTAAACCCATATTCTCAAATAACTTGATATAAAATAATAAAATATATCTATTAAACAGTTATTTCTACTTGCCAAAATATATTTATTATAAAAATGGATATAAATAAAATTTTGTTAATTTTACAAAAATGTAATGTGCAAATTGGTAGTTGAATAAATTTTTTGATTGATTTTTATTATTGATTTTTTAATTAATGCTTAATAATAAAAATTGCTATAATTAATACTTCCAGAAAGAATATTACATAAACTTTTTATTAATTAATATAAATATTACAATTTACAAATTTTATTTATTTCTATACCTATTTTTTAAACAATAATCAGGTTTGAAACAATAGAATTTATCAAAATTTTATTCATTTTACACAATTATTATTAATTAAATTTTGTAATAATTATGTAAATAAATTAAATGAATTTTTTGAAATAAATATATTGGTTTTTATTTTTATCTTTTTTTAATTAATGAATCTATTAAAAAAATTACTTATAAATTGAAACACTAATAATTCAAATTTTTTAAAAAATTAATCTTTTATTCAAAAATATGTCAACTACCTTTGAAGTTTTAGCATATAAGTTCACAAAAGAAAAAATTTGTATCTGGCATAGTTAGTGGAATTGCTTTATACAATACTCTTAATAATAAAACAGTAGTATTATGAATTAAATACATCAAACATATATAAATAAAAAAATATACAATATTAATTTAAAATTCAAACTTTTCTAACCTTAAACTCTTGTTTATTTTTTAAAATTTTTTTAATAACTAAAAATATTATAGAAAAAAAAGGAAATAATATAAATTATTTTTATACTTATTATCAACCTTTGTAAAATGTAGAGGAATAAATAAATAAATAAAATAAATATAAAAATAATATAAATAATAATAATTGTCCATTTGTTATATTATAAAAATTTTTCTGGAGAAAAAAAAAATATAAACAAAACTTGAATTTTTTTTTTATTCATTTTCCATTTCTTTTTTTTCATTTTTTTTGAATTATCAAATAAAGAGTCATATGAATTAAATAAAATCCTCAGTTTAAATATTTATTATTTATTGTTTATTTATACATATATTTATTTTTTTAAAATTTTTTTTAATAAACAAAATATTATAACATCCCTCACGGAAAAGAGAAAAGGAAATAATATAAGCCAATTATTTTTATTTATTTATTATCCACCTTCACAAAATATACATATATATATTTAATTTAAATATATAAATAATATAAATAATATTGTTATATCATTATCATAACAATTTTTATCAGTTATCCCAGAGAAATAAAATATAAATGAGATTCAAAATTTTTTTTTTGATTAATTTGATAAATATCATTCCCTTTTTTCATTTTTTTTTAAATTATTAAATATAAGATCATATGAATTAAATAAAATCCTTGATTCAAATATTTATTATTTATTCATATTAATAATTAATACAACCAATCATTTGTATAAATCTTATTCTCCTAACTAGATGATTTGGATATGGCAACTCCGTCACTGCTGCATAATTAAAATTTATACATATGATTGATTATATAATTTATACATGTCATCAAAACTATTTAATTGAGTTAGCCGCAATTAAAATTGAGAAAATTAGAGTTGAATCAAGATAAATTTTGATTTTTATTAGTAATTGATGTAATTAGTTGAGTCAGACATAATTAAAAATTGAAATTTTAAAAGTTGAGTCAAGGTTAAATTAGTTTTGATGACATATATAATGTAATTTATTAATGTTCAAATACAATTAAATTAAAATAAAAGGTTTTAAATAAACTTTAATGTAATGTTTAAATATATTGATTTATTATATTATTATGATTTAACCAAATTTGATAAAGTAATAAATGTATATCTATTTTTTTCCTGCTATATATTGTCATTGTAAATAAAATTGTTGCACTAATAATAAATTTACACAAATTTTTCCCCACTATATTTTTGCCATATTTGTTATCTTATTAGTATTATTATTATTATTATTTAATCAAATATGATTAATAAATTTTTTTTTCCATTTATGCTTTGTATCATTATTATTATTATTTCTATTATTATTATTATTATCATTATTATGATTTAACTAAATGTGATAAGCAATAAAATGAATTATTATTATTATTATTATTATCATCATTTAACCAAATATGATTAATAAATAAAAATCTATTTTTTTTCTGTTCATGTTCATTATTATTATTATTTAACCAAATATGATATAGTAATAAAATGAATTATTATTATTATTATTTAATCAAATATGATAAAGTAAAAAATAAATTTACACAATAATAAATTTACATCTATTTTTCCCACTATATTTTTGCTATGTTTGTCAGGTATTTTATTATTATTATTATTTAAAATGATGATGATGATTTAACCAAATACGATAAAGTAATAAAATAAAAAAATTTCATTATAAAAATATTAATATTTAAAAATAAATAATTTCTATAAAAGAAAAATTTGATTACCTAAGAAATATCTTAATTATTTTTTAACAACAAATAAAAATAATCTAAAAGGATCAAGTTTTGAATTCTCCCTTTTTTTGAATCAAATTTGTTTTCCTTGATAAAAATAAATAAAAAAAACTTCTTTAACTAAATTTTCTTTTTTGAAATGTCTGCAAAATTAACTACCATCTGTTATATTCATGATTTTACTGGTTGCATAACAGCAGATGCCCCACCTGGAATAATATTAAGATATCTCATTTAGATAGATCAGCTTTTATTACAGATCCTAATGTTATCCTTGAGTATCAAAGATTAGATAATATTTCCAGTTCTCATCCAAATCTATTTATATAGGTTCAAGAAATTGTAATAATTAGAATAATTAGGTTGATTAGTTAATATGATTACAATTCCATTTACTTTTAAATTTTGTCATTCAGTTTAATTATTATTTTTT
Source organism: Diversispora epigaea (assembly GCA_003547095.1). Lineage (NCBI taxonomy): Eukaryota > Fungi > Glomeromycota > Glomeromycetes > Diversisporales > Diversisporaceae > Diversispora > Diversispora epigaea. The sequence continues at coordinate 629,414 of PQFF01000292.1, read as the reverse complement.
ATTGGGTATTGCTAAATACTACTGTAGGTGATTGCCACTATCATCACTAGGTAAAATTTCATAATTCCTTGATCAACCCTAACCCCTAACTTTGCCCACTGGTGACAATCACCTGTGGTAATATTTAACAATTTTCTTTTTTATTTACTTGAATTTAATAAATTATAACAATTAAATTTTTAATCAAATCAATTTCCTTATACATATTGTTCTGTATTCCAAATATTACATCCAATAGAATTTTGGTGTGGTGGTGAATCTAAAAATATTTTTATAATGGCTAGTTGTATTTATAAAAAATTATATAATATATAAAATATACATATTTCTGATAATAGCATGTTTCCAAAATAAATTCATAAGTTAAACAAAATATTTAATTAAATAATTTTGTAATGTGAGAAATTTTATACCAATTAATAATGTTTTCAATCACCAAAAGCCCAAAAATTTTTTAATTAATAAAAATCTGGAAATCATATCATATAAAATAATGAAATGGTGATCATAAAAGGAACAAAATGATTATTCACAAAGTGCATCTCATTACCTTTAGCTTTGATGCAGCAGTTCGACATTATGGTTATGAACCCCTTGAATTAAAAAAATCTGCAAAAAAAATAACTAATTGTTTCCATATTTTTTATTGAAAATACAAAAAATAAAATTGAATTTTTTCTTTTGTTTGAGTTTGTGTTAACTTTTTGCAAAAAAAAAAAAAAAGATCATTTCCTTTTTCCCAAAAAGAAACTAATTTATTATTTATTAACAAGAGGTCTAGATTAGGAGCATTTTATACTCATAATATTTAAATAAAATTTTATTTCTTTGAATATTCTTTTTTGAAAGACTATGCTTAAAGAAGTTTTCAGCACATATTAAAGTAATCTTTATATTTGTTTAAAATATTGAAGTTATAGAAGATTAATTTCTTTGCAATATTATTATATATTTATTATTTATTTATTATATATTTATTATTTATTTATTATTTCTATATTTATAAATATTAATGTAAATCACTTAGAAATTAGTACAACAAACTAGCCATTTATTTTTTTTTGAGTATCCACCACATGAATAAAAAATTAAATTTTTTTTTTTTAATAAAAAATCGCTTATAATTTTATTTTTAGCAATTATCTTTGATAATCACTATAAAAATAAAAATAGTAAGCGATAGTAAAAAAATAATTTTTTTTTACTATTTTTAATAAATTTATTTTTATAGTGATTATCGAAAATGATTTTTGGTAATCACTAAAAATAAATAAAATAATTTTTTTATAAAAATAAATTTATTA
>PQFF01000292.1:598562-627974 GCA_003547095.1 Diversispora epigaea | reverse complement strand
AAAAAAATAATTTTTTTTTACTATTTTTAATAAATTTATTTTTATAGTGATTATCGAAAATGATTTTTGGTAATCACTAAAAATAAATAAAATAATTTTTTTATAAAAATAAATTTATTATCGCTTATAGAAAATAGTAAAATAATTAATTTTCTATTAGCGATAGTAAAAAAAAATAATTTTTTTTTACTATTTTTAAAAATTTCAGAAATTATATAAACACCCGCTATTCTTTGGGTGGGTGGGTGGAGGTTATTCTTCTAAATGGTCATTATCATGTACCATGTACCATGTATATAAATTCTTGACCTTTTTTTTTCCATTTTGGGTCCCGAAAATCTTCCCAAAAAAGAGTATTGTTGGCAAGTGATTGAACTTAAGAACTTACCAATACTCACCAATTGGGTGAAGGTATTTTGTGCCGTGACTTCACCGAAAAAGGAATAACAATAGGGTAAAATCTATACTATGATAAATAAATAAGTAAAATAAAATAAAAATAAAAATAATGCGAACATTATCGTTTACTGTACTGTAACTGTGAATTTCACAAAATCAAGCCCTAAAAAATTTTTATCAACTTTTATTCTTCATAACATAATACATTATATGTTCCAGGTTGAACACATCCGATTTTAGAAAACACCTATATTTATTTATTTACATCAAACCACAAACATACTTAAGATGAGTAACCTTTCCACATTCACTGAACAAATTTGATTTTATCATATCGAATTAAATTATAATTTAAAGATTTAGAAATTTAAATACGGTAATTACCTACTAAAATCATATCTTCGGTTGGTTGTTAAATATTTTTCTTTCCTCGGCCATAAAATTAACTAATTTAGCTGAACGAATAAAAATTATTAAAATCATATAATATATTATAAAATACAATAATAATTGTATGAATGAATATATTACTTGATTTCTTGTATCAATCCTTCCATTCGTGAGTCGATAAAATTGATGTACTTTTTTTCACTTCTAAATTCGACCATTAATTGCCAGAAATTACATAAATCATAAAGATATCTAAATTAATGTATTTACATGCATATAGATAATTACCAAAGAAATTGAAAACAGATCTTTAGCCTGCAAATTTCAACTGTAATATGCTTCGATTACTAGATTTTCCGTTTCCGGTTATTTTTGTGCAATTTAGTATTATTGGTGCATTGGTGTCACTGCATTCGCATTGATTGCGAAATCTAAAAAATCTAAAAAAGGAAATTATTACTAGTAAACTGCCTATCAATTTCCTTTTTAGCCATAAAAAATCAAACAAATCCGCCCATATGCTTAATAAATAAATCCGTGTAATATGTAAATCTCCATTTTCATTTCGAAAAAATGTCTAGCAAAAAAGATTCATTTGAAAGTGCCTTAAGAAATAAATATATTAAAGAATTTGATTATAATACATTTGAAAATATTACAGAAATCTCTAGAGGAGCATTTGGTACAGTTTACCACGCTAATTCAACAAATTTAAGAAAACATGTTGCATTAAAAAGTTTACATGAAAATGACAACGAAAAATTTTATGAAAAATTTGTGAGAGAGGTAAAAAATAAATATTTTGTTTTCATTAATATATATGTTTTCGGAATGAAATTAAAATTTGAATACAATTTTTTGGAACCACAGTTAACAAATATTATGGCTGTAAATAACCATGACAATATTATTAACTTTTACGGAATCAGTATAAGTAAAATAGATTTTATTTATATGTTATTTATTAAATTAATATTAAACAAAATAAATACTAATAAAATTATAAAAAATGTTATATAGATCCTAAAACACCGACGTACTATCTAGTGTTGCAATATGCTAAAGACGGTGACTTGAGGGAATATTTACGAAATAATTTCAAAAGTCTTGATTGGAAAACCAAAATTAATATGGCCAAAGATATTACAAGTGGTCTATGCTATATTCATGATGCAAATATTGTTCATAAAGATTTAGTAAGCATATACTATATATATAAAATAATTATATGAATTATAATTATTAATTATTTAATTGGATATCTAAATTCATTTCCTTTAATAGCATTCAAGGAACATTTTAGTTCATGAAGAAAGGCTATTGATAGCAGATTTAGGATTATCTCAACCATTAGATACCGATTTAAATTCTATGGTTGGTGGAATGGTCGCATACACTGATCCCGAATATTTACGAAATCCAAAAAAATATAGAAGAAATAAAACTTCAGATATATATAGTTTAGGAGTTCTTTTTTGGGAATTATCAAGTGGAAGACCTCCATTTAATAATGTTTCTTGTTTCGAAATGTATAATTTGGTTACTTCCGATAGAAGAGAAGCACCTATTAATGAAACACCAAAAGATTATATCAATATATATTCAAGTGCATGGAAAATTGATCCAAATCAAAGGCCAACTATTAAAGATATATTTGATTATCTCGAAAATATCAAATTAGAAAATATATATGATGAAACTAAGGACAATCAAGATATTCAATCAGAAGATTATATTAATAATCCATCTCAAGCTTCAGCAAGCGCATACAGTAAAGATTCCGTATCTATGGCTTCTTCATTTACTACACCAAATTTGATAGAAGTTACATGTATTTATTCATAATAATATTTATTAATATTATGATACGTATTATTTGACTGACACTTTTTGTCTTTATATTTGTTTGTCATTTTTTAGCAATGAAAAGTCTCCAAGAAACATCTACTCCTCTGTCCACTTTCCCGACCCACGGTAATTTAGATTATATTCTTATTTGTAAATAAAACTAATAAACAATAAATTATGTATTAATATTTCATCAAATTATATTAACTTTAAATGAAATTAGAAATGGCTACTCAAAAAATTGTATGGAATGCTAAATTAAAAGGAGTTTGGGATAAAGGAAAATATTCTCTAAACACCAATATTCATAAAACAATTACTGAGCAAGAAAAATATCGAAAAGATATCGTTGAAAATGATTTATCTCTCACAGAAAATGAAAAGAAATTTTTACTTAATTTTTTACACGAAAAATATGATATATTAAGAATTAAATCAAACACTGTAGAAAAAAAACAGTGCAGCAATTGTCAGAATTGGTATCAAGCAATCCAATATTGCGAATTTTGTATTCGTAAATATTTAAAGAGATATTTTGGAAATTGGACATCCGGGAATAATGAACTTGACAAATTAATTCAAGAATGTCAACAAATAACTATTTTACCTAATACTGTAATTGAATGGATTAGTTATGGTCAATTTGAAAATGTCAAATATCGAGATAAAGGAAGATGTTTTATTTCCTATACTGCGATCTGGAAAGATGGGTCCTATGATAAATGGAATTCTGAAAGACAAATATTGGAAAGATCTGGAAGACAAATGATGGTTTTAAAAAGATTGAATGATTCAAATAGTAATAACGAGCATTGGCTTCAAGAAGTAAGTTAAATTATTATTGTATTTATTATATTTTGTTTAGTATTTCAGAAATATTAATCACATACTCACAAAAAATTGATAGGTTACATTAAGTTTCACACTTGATAATACTGCCCAATTTCTTGCTAAATGTTACGGAATAACAAAAGATCCAACCACCCAAGATTATATTTTAGTTTTTAATTATTACAATATTGATTTAAGAAATTTTTTAAAAGATAATTATCAATCACTTACATTATTACAAAAATATGAAATTATTGAGAATATAGCAATGAGTTTAAATGTAATTCACGAACAAGGAATGGTACATAGAGATCTACACTCGGGAAATATTTTATATTCTGCACAAATTAATGTCTGGAAAATTAGCAGTTTAGGATTGAGTGGGCCAGTTAACGAACAATTAGACAGTATTCACGGGAATCTCCCATGCATTGCACCCGAAATTTTATATGAAAAAAATTATACAATAAAATCAGATGTGTATAGTTTAGGTATTATAATGTGGGAAGTGATTACTGGTGAAATTCCTTTTAGCAACCATAAGTTTGATTCTAAGCCTAATTTTTGTCTTGCAATAATTAATGGATATAGACCCGAAATTTACAAATATATTCCATATGAATATGCGAATTTAATGAAACGATGTTGGGATACTAATCCGGATAATAGACCTGATGCAAAAACAATTAAAAATGAGATGGATTCATTAATTCGATCATTATTTAATGAAATGGATAAGCAACTATTCAATCTAATATTTCAAGATCATTGACAAAAGGTAAAAGCAGCCAAAAAATCCAAACCAGTAAAGTATAAACATTTAGCATTTCAACTCAACCTAGAAATGCCAATATATTTTTAAATTTTATTTTTTTAATTATTTTATTTTATATTTAGTTAATTTATTGATTTCTTCATTTTTACATACGGAAAACTAGGCAAAATTACTTAAATTATTAATTCAATCTAATCTATATTATATTAATGTAATTTTTTGAATTTTATATTTAACATATGAAATTAAACGATTTGATTTCGAAATTTCTGAAGGTAATGTTTTTTTTTAATATGGTTAAATATTTATTTAAAAAAAATACTTCAAATTTAATTTGTTATTTCGTAGAATATCTATCGCTTGATAATGTATTCTCAAGGTAATTAATATAATTCATTTTGTACCATCCTATAACATATTTTGTATATTTTTTTTTTATTTTTTTATTTATTTAACATATTTTGTATATTTTTTTTTATTTTTTTATTCATTCCATCCTTAGTTGATCGAAAATATGGGGTTTCTGGCCATTAAATTTGGGCTCGCAGTTTCATGACTACTTTGTTTTTTTATTATCAAATTATTATATTTTTATTTATTTTAGTATTTAAACAATTGATTATTTTTTTTATTAAATAAAGTTATTATATAATTTTTAAAAAATTTTCTCACATACATACAGCTTAATCTGAGAAATAAATTAAAAAATTTTTAGAATTGTATGTTATTTATATTTCTGTTATCAAAATAAAATAGCAGGCAGATAGAAACCATTATTAAAAATAAATAAAAATAAAAAAATAAATAAATAAATAAAAACAGATTTATCACGTACCGGAAAGAAATAATAGATAAATTTTTTAAAGTGGGAAAAAGAAATGGTATTGACAAAAACTAAAAATAATCAAAATGAACGGGGAAAGGGAAAATTGGATAATAGTAATATCAAAAAAATAAATATAATATATTAGATCCAACCTAGAGAATAGTGAAAATTTATTATTTAAAAATTGATAAAATTATATTTCAATTCAGGTATCCCTGGAAACTATTAAATATTTTAACAGTATCTAATTCTGTTGAGAAATTCAATACATCTGTTATCAAAATTCATATAATAATAAATAATATAAAAATACACGATTTTTTCAGTATTTCTAAGAATTCATTTCATAATTTCTCTTCATATCCAATGACAATTCAAAAATAAGAATGGGGTGGAATGAGATACCCTTTTAAAATAAATAAAAAAATTAAATTAAATTAAAATAAATTAAAATAAATCAAAATAAATAAAATAAATAAAAATAAATTAAGATAAACAAGTTATTCTTCAAGAGATAATCCATATGAATTTCAATTAATTCTTCGAGGAAGTAAAGATAGATTTTCTCCGAGAACTTTTTGGAATATTTGCGATGGGCATTCTGCACAATTGTGGTCACTAAAATTAAAGGAACAAATGAAATTCTCGGCGGATTTAATCCTTTAGCTTGGGATAAAACAAAGGTGGATTGGATGAGTACAAATAATGATGACGTGCCTTAATTGAGGTAAAATTATTATTTATATTTATTTATTTTTTATTAATTTATTTTATTATTTATATTTGCAGAAAATGATTAAATTCGAACAAAGTTCATCCCGTCCACGTCGCCTCTTTCAAAGTTCCTTCCGACTATTGTGAGAAAAATCGAAAATCTAGTCAGCCCAATTTAGTTAAGATCGAAAATAAACTAATTAGTAAGATCGAAAATGTATTAATTAGTACACATTATTATTATAATTAATTTTTGTATTTAACATTAAAAACGCGTGCATCATAAGGTTCGGTAATGTTGAATCGCTGAAATATTATATTTTAACACTTAGCCGATTTTGTGATAAATTCATATTTCCTTTATTATTATTTTCTATTTTTATAAAATCGAAATTACAAGCTAAGCAAATTAAATTCGTAAAAATGGAATGAAAAATTCAAACTCAATACCCAGTGTTAAGATTTTATTATATAAAAAAAAACTAATAAATCAAATCAATTAAATAAATTAGATTAGAATTACCTAAATAACATAGAAATGAATTAATATAATTAATTATAAAAATAATATAATATAAAATAAATAAAATATATAACAAAACTTACTAGGACATAAATTAGACATAGATTCAGTTAATTTTTCAAATTTTCTTCATTCTTGGGTTTTGGAAGATTTGAAAAATTAAGAAGTCGACTGGTATAAATTGCTTGTGGATGTGTTTGGTAATTAAGAGGAGTTGGAGTCGTTGAATTTGTTAATCCTAGGTTTTTGGATGATTTTTCAGAATTTTCAATTTGAATTCTAATTTCTGAATTTTCATTCCAGTATTTCAACAACTCAATCGTTAATTCTCCAGAAGTGGGTCTATGTGTAACTCGAGTATCCCAATCATTCTTGTAATTAATTTTGGAGTGTGAAATGGAATTTTTGGTCGTAATCCATTGCATATTTTCATAGCTAAATATTTATCATGAGGTATATCAGGATATGGAGGAAAGGCCTTAACTATTTCATAAGCAATAATTTCANAGAATTACCTAAATAACATAGAAATGAATTTATACTGGTAAATCAAATAATCAAATCAATTAAATAAATAGATCAGAATTACCTAAATAACATAGAAATGAATTTATACTGGTAAATCAAATAATCAAATCAATTAAATAAATAGATCAGAATTACCTAAATAACATAGAAATGAATTTATATAATTAATTATAAAAATAATATAATATAAAATAAATAAAATATATAACAAAACTTACTAGGACATAAATTAGACATAGATTCAGTTAATTTTTCAAATTTTCTTCATTCTTGGGTTTTGGAAGATTTGAAAAATTAAGAAGTCGACTGGTATAAATTGCTTGTGGATGTGTTTGGTAATTAAGAGGAGTTGGAGTCGTTGAATTTGTTAATCCTAGGTTTTTGGATGATTTTTCAGAATTTTCAATTTGAATTCTAATTTCTGAATTTTCATTCCAGTATTTCAACAACTCAATCGTTAATTCTCCAGAAGTGGGTCTATGTGTAACTCGAGTATCCCAATCATTCTTGTAATTAATTTTGGAGTGTGAAATGGAATTTTTGGTCGTAATCCATTGCATATTTTCATAGCTAAATATTTATCATGAGGTATATCAGGATATGGAGGAAAGGCCTTAACTATTTCATAAGCAATAATTTCATATAAGTAAATATACATCAGCAGCTTTTGTATATTCTTCATCACCACTTAATACCTCTGGAGCAATATATGGTAATACACCAAATATATTCTTGTCCTAATCAGTTTACTTAACCTAAATCTGAAATCTTTATGTCAGATTTAATTTAAAACTGGATTATTTCAGGATGGAAGTCTTGATGAACTATATCTAATTCATGAATGCGCATCAAATTTAAAGATAAATTCAATAAATGATCTATTTTTTGTTCCCAATTAATATTATTAAAATTAATTTTTAAATATTCTCGATGATTTCCATCTGCTGCAATTCTAAAACCATCAAATATGAGTGTGTTTCCGGATCTTGTGTAATTCCATAAAATTGAATTGAAGGAGAATACACGCTCCATGTTTTTAAGTGAATTGCCATCTAATAATATAAACATTTAATTTATAGTTAAAACGTAATATAATAATTTGAAAATCAAATTGAAATATTGATTAAAATATTTACCTCATTTAAAGCATTGTTGAAATTCACAAAATTATCAAACTTTTTTAATACCGCTTCTCCATTTTCATAGCTATACCAATATCTTTTCCATAGTTGATTTTCAATATCCTATCTTATAATAAATCCATCAATCCACCTAGCAAAATGTATCGTTCCAAATCCACCTCTACCTATTTGTTTAACATATTTAAATCTATCATAAGGTATCCATTCTATTACTTTCCAATTTCTATCAGCATTCAGTTGAAAATCTTGAATTAATTTATCTATTTTGTCATTTCAATTATTAAAATCATTTTGGAAATGTTTCGAGTTACATGGTTTGCACTATATCCATCATATTCTTGATTGCCTTCTGGGCATATAAAAGATGACATTTTTTTTGTTTATAGTATTTAAGGCAGAATTTTATTTTTTTTAAAAAAAAATCAATAAATTTGTATCAGAATTTACGTTTAAATCGGAATTTTTATACTGCATGACCGAAAATAATATTTTGAGCCGCATGATTGTACAACAAATATTTTGTCATTTTATATATTATATATATATTTGACAATGGTCAGGGTCCGAGGCTTAAATTATTATATTTATTTTTAATCACAATGATCAATAATCATAATTAATCAACAATTTATCTATAATCACGTCGGGAGGAGTTTCTTCTAATAATGAGATCACATCTACTGACATTTGTGATAATACATTATAATTTTCTTCATTTTTCATGTTCATCCTGATTTTCCTTATTTTCATCACGTCATAATCAATTTCTTTTAAAGTTGAATTATTACGTTGGATTACGTGAATTACGTGATGAAGGTGGTCTATTAAAAAAAATCATTATAATTATTATTACTACTATTAATTTTACTTGTTATGATTTGTATTAATTATGGTGGTGGAGTTGTTAATTTTTGTAGAAGTTTTGCTAATTTATCAAATACTTGTTTTCCTAATGCATTAATTGGATCTTTAATACTAGAATTGAAGATAATAATATTGATGATGATGATTATTATTATTATTTTTTATATTATTGAAGGCGTTGATGTTAGTATTATTGGAGGTTGGTGGTGTGTTGTCGGAATTGATGATGATGAAATTTCATCATCATCATATAATAAATTATTTAATTGATGAATATATCTAATGATGGCACTGTTGGTATTTTTTGATGGTGGAGGTGATGGCCTGTCGAAATTGATTTTATTCTTCTTTGATGCCATGAATGATATTATTCTTCTTATTATTGTTATTATCCTTATCTCCGCCTGTATGAAAAATAAATAAATTAATCTAATATAATAAATCATTAATAACTAAAAATTTCACAAATTCTTCGAATTAACAATTTTTAGGTAATCTGGTAATCTTAAAAGGTTTTAGATCCATCAGGATTATTATTGACAGCACTATTAGTATTCACAATAGTGAAGAAGAATAGTCATTGTGATGATGAATGTGATGAACAAATTTAGGTAGTGATGTGAATCTGAAAATAAATTATTTTATATTATTATTTTCACTTTAAATTGCTGAGTGTAATTGAAATCATTGAAATAATATTAAAATATTTACCATGTTATTATATTATTATTATTATTATTATTATTATTACTCGTTTGATAAAGAAGAGGAAGAATGATTATCGAATTGGTATTTTAAGCATAATCGTGTTTCCTTAATTTCATAAATAAAAAATAACATAATAATAAATAAATAATAAATAAAATAAAATAAAATATTACCTTAATTTATCTTTATTTTTTTGTTCCTCTTTCAATAGTCCGCATTTCATACAACCAAGATTTCAATGAATTTTTAAGCGATATAAACTTTGAATTTATTCCTTTTAATTATTAAAATATTTTCCAGAATTTGAAACCGAGTTTTAGTTTCGGATGTTTTTCATCATTTCTTTGGTGTCTTTAATCTTATTCATCTTCAGTTTCGTTTTCTTTCGTCATCTCATCATCTGATTTCATGTCGTTAATTCCAATGTAAATTAAATAATTGTCAATACTATTTTTATAGTAATAAATATAAAGTAAATACTAAATAAAGAAAACCTGATGAATTTACTTTTCCCATTTAATCATATCTGTAACTTGTTAAGGATATTTATTCACTCGATCATTTATTATATCTTCTGCTTTCTCTATTATTTAAATATTAATTAATTTAATAAATAAATAAAATATTAAAAATATAATTAATAATAATAAATAAAACATACTATGAGTGAATTTGTGGTCATAGGTTTGTGAAGTTGTAACATACTATTTTTGAAATTATGGAATTTCACGTCTTAAGTTAAGTGATAGCTTTTTGATTGACAAATATTCAAGAATCACAATCTTTAATTAGTAAAAAAAAAATAATTACAAAAAGAGAAAACTTATTTCTCACCCCAAGATCCCCTATAATTGTCAGATTACATCTATCAATTTTTATTATATTTTTTTCGGACTTAGTTTTTTTAGGGTTAGAAAACACATTATTTTTCACCTGGTAATCACATGAAAGCAATATCACTCAATAAGTTATAGGGGTGAGATCTCACCCTGGGAGATGAACAAGCTAACCCTTACAAAAAAATTATAAAAATTCACAACCACGTGACTAATTGACATTACACAAAAAAGCATTACACCATGCAGGCGTTCTTCGTGTGACCTGAATGATTTTAAATAAAAAATAAGATTAGGAAAAAAATAGTTTCTTATAATTATGCGAGATAAAATTTTCAATATAGAAAACACACTAATCATTTTGTTCAAAATAGAAATATATTATTACAATTACTATAATTTCCAAAAAGATTTCCTATTTTATTTAGACAGCAGTTGCGCGACGATCAGGAATTTCTAAAGAGAAGACGAACTAATGATTATAATATTTAAACGACTAACGTAAATTTTTCCTCAAAAATCAATTATAAACATATAACAAAAATTATAAAAATCATTTTATTTATAACCTTAGTAAATTTAAAAAGAAATTTAATATATAAATTCGATTAAAACCTTTGTTCTCTCATAAATGGGGGTTGTGTGTTGTAAGGAAATTAGAACAACGAAAGATGAAGAGGAATCGGCTGAATGGGGAAATTGTGAAGGGAAATATGATCCGGGATATTGTTATCTGAATGGAATTGGAATCACTAAAGATGAAGAGAAAGCATTCCAGTGGTACTTGAAATCAGCTAAAGGAGGGGATAATGATGGACAGTTTAATCTTGGATACTGTTATAAAAATGGAATCGGAACCACAAAAGATGAAGAGAAAGCATTCCAGTGGTACTTGAAATCAGCTGAAGGAGGGAATAATGATGGACAGTATAATATTGGAGTCTGTTATCAGAATGGAATCGGAACGATAAAAGATGAAGAAAAAGCATTTCAGTGGTACCTAAAATCGGCTGAAGGAGGGAATAGTGCTGGTCAGTTAAATCTTGGAGTCTGTTATCATGAAGAAATTGGAACCACAAAAGATGAAGAGAAAGCATTCCAATGGTACCTGAAATCAGCTGAAGGAGGGAATAGTGATGGACAGTCAATTCTTGGAGAATGTTATCTGAATGGAATAGGAATCACTAAAGATGAAGAAAAAGCATTTCGATGGTATTTGAAATCAGCCGAAGGAGAAAGTAGTGATGGACAGCTAAATCTTGAAAAATGCTTTAAAAATGGAATAGGATCCACAGAAGATAAAGAGAAAGCATTTCAATGGTACTTGAAATCTGCTGAAGGTGGGAATAGAAATAGCCAATATATTATTGGAAATAGTTATAAAGATGGAATTGGAACAAAAAAAGATGAGGAGAAAGCATTTCAGTGGTACTTGAAATCAGCTGAAGGTGGGAATAGTTATGGACAGAATAATCTTGGGAATTGTTATAAAAATGGAATAGGAACCACAAAAGATGAAGAGAAAGCATTTCAGTGGTACTTGAAATCGGCTGAAGGTGGAAATAGTAATGGACAGTTTAATCTTGGAACATGTTATACTTATGGGCTTAGAACCACAAAAGATAAAGAGAAAGCATTCCAGTGGTACTTGAAATCAGCTGAAGGAGGAAATAGTTATGGACAGAATAGACTTGGAAATTGTTATAAAAATGGAATGGGAACCACAAAGGATGAAGAGAAAGCATTTCAATGGTACTTGAAATCAGCTGAAGGTGGAAATAATAATGGGCAGTTTAATCTTGGACGTTGTTATAAAAATGGAATTGGAACAACAAAAGATGAAGAGAAAGCATTTCAATGGTACTTAAAATCAGCTGAAAGTGGAAATAGTAGTAGTAGACAGTTTATAATTGGATATCATTATCAGAATGGAATTGGTACAACAAAGGATGAACAAAAAGCATTCCGGTGGTACTTAAAATCAGCTGAAGGAGGAGATAATGATGGACAATGCAGTCTTGGATATTGTTATGAAAATGAAATTGGTACCACAAAAGACGAAGAGAAAGCATTCCAATGGTACTCGAAATCAGCTGAAGGAGGAGATAATGATGGACAGAATAATCTTGGAAATTGTTATGAAAATGAAATTGGGACCGCAAAAGATGATGAGAAAGCATTTCAGTGGTACTTGAAATCGGCTGAAGGTGGAAATAGTAATGGACAAAATAATCTTGGGCGTTGTTATCAACAAGGGATTGGAACAATAAAAGATGAAAACAAAGCATTTCAGTGGTACTTGAAATCAGCTGAAGGAGGGAATGGTTATGGACAAAATAATCTTGGAAATTGTTATGAAAATGAAATTGGAACTATAAAAGATGAAGAAAAAGCATTTCAGTGGTACTTGAAATCAGCTGAAAGTGGAAATATTACAGGACAATATAATTTTGGACGTTGTTATCAACAAGAGATTGGAACAATAAAAGATGAAAAGAAAGCATTTCAGTGGTACTTGAAATCAGCTGAAGGAAGGAATGGTTATGGACAGTATAATCTTGGATATTGTTATGAAAATGAAATTGGAACCACAAAAGATGAAGGGAAAGCATTTCAGTGGTACTTGAAATCAGCAGAAGGTGGAAATAATAATGGACAAAATAATCTTGGACATTGTTATCAACAAGGTATTGGAACAATAAAAGATGAGGAGAAAGCATTTCAATGGTACTTGAAATCAGCTGAAGGAGGAAATAGTTATGGACAGTATAATCTTGGATATTGTTATGAAAATGAAATTGGAACCACAAAAGATGAAGAGAAAGCATTTCAGTGGTACTTGAAATCAGCAGAAGGTGGAAATAATAATGGACAAAATAATCTTGGACGTTGTTTTCAACAAGGTATTGGAACAATAAAAGATGAGGAGAAAGCATTTCAATGGTACTTGAAATCAGCTGAAGGAGGAAATAGTTATGGACAGTATAATCTTGGATATTGTTATGAAAATGAAATTGGAACCACAAAAGATGAAGAGAAAGCATTTCAGTGGTACTTGAAATCAGCAGAAGGTGGAAATAATAATGGACAAAATAATCTTGGACGTTGTTATCAACAAGGTATTGGAACAATAAAAGATGAGGAGAAAGCATTTCAATGGTACTTGAAATCAGCTGAAGGAGGAAATAGTTATGGACAGTATAATCTTGGATATTGTTATGAAAATGAAATTGGAACCACAAAAGATGAAGAGAAAGCATTTCAATGGTACTTGAAATCAGCTGAAGGAGGAAATAGTTATGGACAGTATAATCTTGGATATTGTTATGAAAATGAAATTGGAACCACAAAAGATGAAAAGAAAGCATTCCAATGGTACTTGAAATCAGCTGAAGGAGGGAATCATAATGGACAGTATTTTCTTGGATATTGTTATAATTATGGAATTGGAACCAGAAAAGATGAAGAGAAAGCATTTAAGTTGTACTTGAAATCAGCTGAAGGAGGTGATAGTTTTGTACAATTAGTACTTGGATTTTGTTATAAATATGGAACTGGAACCACAAAAGATAAAGGGAAAGAATTTCAGTGGTACTTGAAATCAGCTGAAGGAGGGAATCTAGCTGGACAGCTGTGTCTTGGAAATTGTTATGAAAGTGGAAATGGAACCACAAAAGATGAAAAGAAAGCATTTCAGTGGTACTTGAAATCAGCTGAAGGAGGGATTAGTAATGGACAGTATAATCTTGGAGTCTGTTATCTAAATGGTGTTGGAACTGAAAAGGATGAAAAGAAAGCATTCCAGTGGTTCTTGAAATCAGCTGAAGGAGAGAATGGCGATGGACAGTCAGCTCTTGGAGATTGTTATTACCATGGAATTGGAACCACAAAAGATAAAGAGAAAGCATTTCAGTGGTACTTGAAATCTGCTGAAGGAGGGAACAGTGATGGACAATATAATCTTGGAAAATGGTATACTTCAAGAGATGACGAAAAAGCAATGATGTGGTACACATTAGCAGCTGAAGGGGGAAATGATGTAAGCCAACGTTTTATTGAAATATTTTTTAGATTCGAATTTGATATTTCAACAATTAAAAAATATCAAAATAAATTAAGGCATGGAAAAGATATTAGTTCAACAATTTCTGAATCACTTACTAAAAACTTAAACAATATTGAAGATTTAAATGTTAATAATTATATTTGCAGTATTTGTTGGCAAAAAAATGGTTGTATTGAAAACTGCAAAAAGAATTTTCAAGATTTTGGTAGATGTCATGATTGTGGAAATTTAAATCTAAAAAAAGATATATGCAAAGATTGTAAAAGGATCGAACTTATCTATATGATGGCATTTCCTAGAGATGACAATGCTCTGATTAATGCAATTATTGAATTAACAGAGTTAAAAGAAAATACAAATGAATGGGAAATTTGGAGATGGATAGATTATAGTAAATTAAAAAATATTAAATATTTAGACAAGGGAGGATTTGGTACTATTTGGAAAGCAGAATGGATCGATATGCCTAAAGAATTATTTGAAATCTATAATTTCAATCAAGTTGCTTTGAAAAAACTTAAAAATTCGAAAGATATGTTCCATAAATTTACACAAGAGGTAAATATTAAATATAATTAATATACCAAAGAATTTTTGTTTAATATAATTATTTTAAAACTTTATATCTTTTATAAATATATATTTATAGTTAATAGCAAATTTCCGCTGTCGTTCCAAATTTGTCTTACCAATTTTGGGTATTACTCAAGATCCAATGACAATGGAATATGCTATAGTTTTACGATATATGAAAAATGGAAATTTAAGAAATTTTCTTCAAAAAAATAAAACATTACCATGGGATGGAAACGGAAGAATATGGTTATTACATTCTTTTGTCTCAGGATTAAATGTTATTCATGATAAAGGATATATTCATTGTGATCTACATCCTGGTAATCTAATGATTACTGATGCATATGATAATGTAAGATTCATAAGATTGGGAGACTTAGGAATTTGTAGACCTGTAGAGGAAATCATATCATCAGGAAAATATGGTGTATTACCATATATTGCACCTGAAATATTGAATAAAAGTCCATATACTCAAGCTTCTGATATATATAGTGTTGGAATTATTATGTGGGTAATATCGACAGGAAAAATACCATTTTCTGGCAGAGCATATGATTGTGAATTAACTTTAGAAATTCTCGAAGGACTTCGACCAAAAATCAAAAAAAGCACACCTAGATGTTATGTAGAATTGATGAAAAAATGTTGGCACAAAGATCCATCCAAACGTCCAAATACTAAAGTCATTTTAGAAGTAATAAGCAAATGGACTGGTGATTTGACATTAAATAAGCAAACCCAAGATTCACTTATGTTTTTGAATGCAAATCAAAATGAAGATTCCGAATTATCAGAATTATCATCGGATGAACCTATTCATTCTGAAGCATCTCTGATAAGCGAACCACTACCTCTTTTGCCTTCTTTACAAAGTATAAATTTAGAAATTAGCAATATTGATTGGAATGACCTTTAAATTATTTAAAATCAATTTATATAATAAGATTAAATATATTATTTACTATCAACCTTTTTAAATTGTAAAGTTTGAATTTTATCTTTATCTTATCACTTAAGATTTAATAAATATATGAATATGTTTTCAAAAAAATCCGTAAGGTTTTGGCTTTTATTTATATTACAAATTATTGTATTTAAAATTCAAATCTAAAACAATATTCAAGATAACTGGGCTTATTTGATTTTGATCAACTACAGTTGTATGTATCGGATAGAATATTACAATGCAAAGTTTAGAAGTTTTAAAAAAATGTGAATGGGTTTGACAACTTTGTGAAAGTGGTATAACATCAAAATAAATAATTTTAAAAACAAGATGCTATCACTTTTGTTATATTTAAATTGATTATTTCATTTAATATTTATAATTTAGAGTAAAATTGTTTATGAAAAGATGAATCAATATACAATTTAAATAAATCAAATAAATATATCTCAGAATTGCAAAATAAATACTTTTTTCTAAAATAAATCAAATGAATTGTTTGTCTATCGAACAAGTATTAATGCTTGTCAGAGTAATAATTAATAATTCTAATAAGTGTCACAGCACTTATGCAAATTGATAAAAATAAATTTATTATGTAATTATTAATTTGTCTTCCCTCAACAACTTTTTTAAAACTTTATTTTTTTTTTGTAGAACAATTCTCCAATCCGATATTATGCGTTTTCAAAAAACATACTTCAATAAGGAAAACAATTGTTATTTATATTTGTGTGCCTGGATTTTGTTCTTCATTTTCCTCTCTAATAAACCAATGATAAAATGTTTTATTACTAAAGATGTTTTCGTGCTCAAATCAAAATTTCGAACTTGTATATATACTAAAACTGGTTTTTAATACAATTTTAAGCTGGGATTTCAAAATATGGAATAAATCATTTGGATATAATTAAACAAGTGAGAAATGTGAAATTTTTTCTACTTTCTTTCCTGTGATACCACTTATTTTTTTATCTACTTTTGATTTCTTGATTGGCTAACTAATATGACTTGTTCATATATTTTTTGACTTTACTCATGACCAATGACCTATGACTGGTCACATAAGTCATAGAAGTCAACTAAAGTAATATGATCGATTATTCAATAATAACACGATAATATGATAAAATATATTGTGGCGGTCTGCCCAGAACAAAGAGTAAAGTTACGTCAATCAGTCCCACTAAATCGAACTCTCGTCACACCCCTTTTTGTACTAACTCAACGTACTCTTGTACGCAATATTTCGTAACGCCCACTATCCGCCAGTAGGATCAAGCAGTCACTTGCCTACTCGCAACGAATAGATATATAAAATAAACTCTTAACACAGTACACACAGGTGTGATCTGAAGGTACGTGAGTAAGTGGAGTAAAAGTATCTTTTTACAGCTCACTACGCAAACTTCCAAATCTTAGCTTCAGACTTTATTCAGTAACTTTATTCAAGAAATTACAAAATTAGTAATAGAGGTATTACGGGCTGTTAACCGTTTCTCACCAATATTACCGTTATCACGAAATAAAATATTCAAAAAAAAATGTATCAAATTATTACGGTGTATATCGAAACTTTTAAACTTATTGCAAAGATATAACAACAAAAATATATCACTGCTTTGGCGTGTCTTATCTCTGCTGCTAAATCGAAACAATATGTTTCTATCTTTATTATTTATTTTTATTATAAAATGCGTACCAAAAGATTATTTATTATTTTATTACAAATTAGGTGAAAGATTTTCATAATTATTTGAAATGTACCAAAAGAAAATTAAAAATTATAAAAATTTCAGAAAATGAGCCGATCCTTTTCACATCCTAAATTACCAGTCTATTTTATACACTTTTGAACTTATTTTCCTTCATCCTGTGTTGTAGTGTCTAAAAACGTTCTTTTCTATTTTTAAAGATGATACACAAGGATGAAATACTTCGTACAAAGATGAATAATCTGTCATCTAGATGGTAACANAATAAACTCTTAACACAGTACACACAGGTGTGATCTGAAGGTACGTGAGTAAGTGGAGTAAAAGTATCTTTTTACAGCTCACTACGTAAACTTCCGAATCTTAGCTTCAGACTTTATTCAGTAACTTTATTCAAGAAATTACAAAATTAGTAATAGAGGTATTACGGGCTGTTAACCGTTTCTCACCAATATTACCGTTATCACGAAATAAAATATTCAAAAAAAAATGTATCAAATTATTACGGTGTATATCGAAACTTTTAAACTTATTGCAAAGATATAACAACAAAAATATATCACTGCTTTGGCGTGTCTTATCTCTGCTGCTAAATCGAAACAATATGTTTCTATCTTTATTATTTATTTTTATTATAAAATGCGTACCAAAAGATTATTTATTATTTTATTACAAATTAGGTGAAAGATTTTCATAATTATTTGAAATGTACCAAAAGAAAATTAAAAATTATAAAANAGTCACTTGCCTACTCGCAACGAATAGATATATAAAATAAACTCTTAACACAGTACACACAGGTGTGATCTGAAGGTACGTGAGTAAGTGGAGTAAAAGTATCTTTTTACAGCTCACTACGCAAACTTCCAAATCTTAGCTTCAGACTTTATTCAGTAACTTTATTCAAGAAATTACAAAATTAGTAATAGAGGTATTACGGGCTGTTAACCGTTTCTCACCAATATTACCGTTATCACGAAATAAAATATTCAAAAAAAAATGTATCAAATTATTACGGTGTATATCGAAACTTTTAAACTTATTGCAAAGATATAACAACAAAAATATATCACTGCTTTGGCGTGTCTTATCTCTGCTGCTAAATCGAAACAATATGTTTCTATCTTTATTATTTATTTTTATTATAAAATGCGTACCAAAAGATTATTTATTATTTTATTACAAATTAGGTGAAAGATTTTCATAATTATTTGAAATGTACCAAAAGAAAATTAAAAATTATAAAAATTTCAGAAAATGAGCCGATCCTTTTCACATCCTAAATTACCAGTCTATTTTATACACTTTTGAACTTATTTTCCTTCATCCTGTGTTGTAGTGTCTAAAAACGTTCTTTTCTATTTTTAAAGATGATACACAAGGATGAAATACTTCGTACAAAGATGAATAATCTGTCATCTAGATGGTAACACACTCATCCGGTTACACTGTCATTTCAATGTCATCTCCCGTGACCTTCGCAACATTTCGAAATCCCGTGCACATCTCATGTGGAATTCGTGCACCCTCAATATTACATTCATTATATGTACATTTGATTGAATTTGTTATTCCTATTAATGATTTTATATATTTAAAATTGAGTTTTTTTGGATTTGCAAAAAGAAAATAAAAATAATTATGCTAATTAGGATACATAAAAATCTTAAGGTTGAGATATTGATATGAAGAGTACATAGCATGAGTAACAGTAAAGTGTATATTTATAGAGCTCCACACACGTGTTATAGATTTCACATCAGATGTAATATTTTTCTTATTTATCAGTTATAATGGATATTTACATTGTTACAAAAAGTGAGGTTATTAATTAAAAAATATATAATCATGAATAATTCTAGTAGCGAACAATCCAATATTAACAGTAACAAATATTTTTAAATATTTTAATATTATAAGTTTATAAATATTATTTGAATTGTTAAATAATTTAATTTAAAATAATAATAATATAATATTTATCAGTAATTCGACAGAAACAACAGCAAATCAATCATGCCAATCACGACAGCAACAAAATAATAAATAATGTCAATTACAAACATTCTGGTCAAAGAATAAAAAAAACTCTGAAAAAAATTAACTCTTCCGTCGCATTCAGTGCAAATATAATATTACTACTTGTAGTAACAATAATAATAATAATAACAGTAATTTGATACATCATTCTTCCAAAATATGGAAAAGGATTTTTTGAGTATCATTTATATATCTTAGAACACGGTCTCGATAATTTACATTGCATAATTGATTATGCACTACCTTATTAAGGATGATCCGATGTCAGGCGATTTTTTGTGGTGATATAACATAAATTTTCAGTGATATAACTATTAACTAAATTTTGTGATTATTGTAATCCCTTTTTTGATGAATTTTGTCATCAAAAAAAGAATTACTTTATTTAAATTTTTCATCTTATCATTTCAGTTATGATTTTTTAATTATTTAATTAACTAAATAATTACAAATTTACAAATTATTTATTAATTGTTTGAATAATAAATATATATAATATAACAGTAACAAGAGCGATAGAGCAATAGAGCATAATACAACAGTTAAAATTATTTAACATCATCCATTTCTTCATTTCCCCAAAAAGTAGTAGAATCTGTTGGAATATTAAACATTAAGAAATAAATGAAATGAGTTATATGAAAATAAATATAATATCGAAAATGCAAAAATATAAAAATGTGTAAAATATGTTGTAAAATATACAAATATGAAATAAAAATATCCGAAACTCATATCAAAATATATAAAATATATTTAATTAGGACTGATAAATTTTGTTACTCTTAGATGATCAAATTTTTTCGAACAAATCATTGACTTAAATTATAAAATATATAAAAATATATAAAAAAATATCATCGTGTATTTATGGTGGAACGAAATTTTTTTTTTGAATTTTAAAAAAATGTATACAAAGCATAATTTATTTGTTTATCATATGAATAGATTGTAGGGTATTGATACATTTATCTTTGATTAATAACGAATAAATAAACTACTAATATCATACATATACGTATAGATATAAATATATATTATGTATCATAAAAGAGTAATTTGTTTATCTCACTGAATAATGGATTTCTCCGATAATAATAACAAACTCAAGAAATGAAAAATGCATCACATTTTTCACCTGATATTGATAAAAAAATGTAGCACATCAAATATTTTAAAATCCGCATTTTCAATATTAATAGAAATATTGTGAGAGTGCATAAATATACCGGCCCATTGTGTTACAGACTACCTTGTGTAACTTATAATCATATAAATACAGAGTAAACTTTTTTTTTAATTAATAAACACGTAAACACACTCTTCTCAATATTGTTAAACTTCTGTTAACTACTTACTGGAAAATTTTTCTTTAACAATGTTGATGTTGACTTACTTAACTATATTTCTTCTCACTTCATTATATTCGTTGATTGACTTTTCTTTTGAGTTGATCAGTTCACTTTCTAATATGTTGCACAATATATCAATTAACTTTGTTTTTTCGTTGACTTCTTTTCTTTTTTTGTTGCCAACTTTTGCAAACAACACTTATATCATGTTAACCACTATGTTAACTAACCGTTTTTTCTCATTAATCACCATTTTAACTTCATATCTTCTCGCGTTGTCAACTCTCTTGACTAAAAATCCTGTTATTTCTCTTATGTTCTTGGGCACGGTTTTTCTCTTTTGTTTGTATGTTTCCTTTAGGATTATCAAAGACCTCAAGAAACAAAATGTGAAAGCTAAACTAGAAAATTCAGTTCAAAGGGCTGCACATGTTCTTCTTGAAAAATGTGTTTCTGAGTTAGAAACCTTGTTAAAAGAATTTGACGAAAGAAACAATGAATTGTTACACGAAAACATTGTTTTTAGAACAGCTTCAATGGTTCTTGAAAGACGAATTTCAGAAATTGAAACTTCGGAACTTACGAACGCGTTATCAACCTTAACAAACAATCATCAATGAAAAAATCAACAAAACAACTTAACTTTGTTGTGGCATTCAAGTAAGTTGATATATTGGCTCTATTATAAATTGATCTTTAGATACCCTTGCTTGTTAAATTAATCTTTGATCTTATACTAATCTTATTTTGCTTTTCTTAGACTGCACACAAAAGTTCTATTAAAACTTTGTTGGCTCATTTACTTACTGCTGATTTAATTTGTCTTTCACGTAAGTTTAAAATAGTCTGATATTTTAGCTCTATTATAAATTGATCTTTAATTTTATTCTAATTTTATTTTACTCTTCTTAGACTGCACACAAAGTTCTATAACCTTGTTGGCTCGTTTACTTGCTGCACTTTAATTTGTCTCTCACATAAGTTTAAAAAATCTGATATTTTAGCTCTATTATAGATTAATATTTAGACACTCTTGCCTGTTATATTAATCTATAGTTTTATACTAATTTTATTTTACTTTTCTTAGACTGCACTGACTACTTTATTTGTAGTTTTATATTAAGCCGAAATCTACTTTGCTACTTAGTTTTTCGTACGAATATTACTTTGCTTTTATAATAAAATACAAATCTCATGTGTTTTGGTATTTCTATTATTTTTACTTGTGAAATTTTCAAATGGCTATTTACTTCTTTTGAGTATTTTAATGATAAGATATTACAAAATATTTATTTCATCACATAATGATATTTAATGGTTTTTTCTCTTCCTAGTGAATAATGAATCTGTTGGAGAATTACTCAAATGAATTAAATCTACAGTATATTGAAGAATGATTCAAAGATTCTTGATTAATGATTTTAAAAAAAAATAATAACAAGTTTTTTTTGCAGTTAAATTGGTAAATTGTAAATTACATAATATTTTTTATTCGTAATCGATTACAATAAATTTTTTTTTACATTATAACCAATTTGATCTGACAATTAAAAACAGAAATAATTAAACAAAGCATTTATAAATAAAAAATGCAATAGCAATTTTATATTAATTTAGATTCCGGAATGGTATCTTAATATAATGTATTGATGTTTGAGTGATGATCCTCCCGAACGTCTGAATCAAATCTGGTAATATCTTTAGAATTCATAATTTATTAAAATCCAATGAACCAATTACTTACGGTATAGATCCTAAGGAATCTATAAAGAAGATTAGGAATTCAAAAAGGATTAAATTAGATTTTCATTTATTTAAAAAAATTAAAAATTCTTAATAATTCAAAAAAAAATCAAATAAATATTAATATTATTTTTAGGTTTGAATTATTTAGTCATTTATTTTATCATTTTTTTTTTAGTACGTATTAATAAAGCTTGATTTTAAACATGTAAAATTATATTATTATGATTTGTTTAATGAAATGCTTATAGCAAAAACTTTAGGTTATTACATGAAAGGAATAATATGCACTGTTTCAAGGAGAAAAATTCACTATTGTTAAATTGAAAGGTAAGTTAATGCTTGAAATAATATAATTAAAATAACAGAATCATTATTTGTCCTAATTTTATAAAGTTGAGCATTTAACATTTAGCCGGAGTGAATAATGCAAGTATAAAATTATCCTTTATTATCTTTCACACCTTTGTATTTTATTATGTAATCTTTAGCTCTTTCTCTCACTTATAATATGATTTTTCTTTACCTATTTATTAATGCTTACATTATTATTAACTAAAGATTACGAATATATGAAGCTTTATTTAAATATCGGACACGTCTAAATTTTATTAATTTATTGTACTTTAACAAATAACTAGTGCTAGTGGATATGGATAGGTAGTGTGGCGAAGTAAATTGGTAATCAGGTGAAATGTCATGGGGGATAACATTTTGTGACACTAGATGAACTTTCAGGTGATTGTCATCCTTGTACGAGGATGAAGGATGAGAAATGCTGTACAAGGATGAAGGATATCGTACGAGGATGAAGGATATCATGTGAGGATGAAGGATGACGCACAAAGGATGAAATATGAAGTACAAAGATGAAGTGTAAACAAAAGAGAAAGTATAAATACAACTATTGTCGGAAGTAAGTTTCAGTAGTGAAAAAATGAGTGATAACTCAGTTAGTGAATAAATAAACCATTAATTAAATAATTAGAAATAATTCAGAATAATTCGAAACTCTTTATTAAATATTAAATAGAAAAGTAAACTTCATTCAGGAACAGGAAAGATACGTCACGCTGTAATATTTCTGTTGTTAAATGATACTTTGCTTTTAAAACTTTATATTTTAATAAACTTATATTTTGTGTCGTAATATTGCGAAATATTATTAAATATTGTTTGATACTGCATTACTACTTTTACTCCACCTTACTTACTGTGCCTTCATGATTAATTGATTATTATTTGATTATTATTATTATTTATTATATATTTATTATCTGTTTCGAGATAGGCAAGTTTAGATCGATTGATTGCTTGACCTACTGGCAGATAGAGCGTATTATTATTTGTTTGTGTGATGTAAACTGTGAGACTGATTTGAGAAATTGTTCGAAATACTCTGCACTCCTGTGACAGAATTTGGTGCCTCCTGTGAGGTGGCATAAAGTATCCAACGCAGTAACCGATAATATTGGCACATCCGTTTCACAAATTTTATATTCTTTAATTAATTTAGTAAAGTACTCATTATATTTCTATTTTTGGNCAGGTGATTGTCATCCTTGTACGAGGATGAAGGATGAGAAATGCTGTACAAGGATGAAGGATATCGTACGAGGATGAAGGATATCATGTGAGGATGAAGGATGACGCACAAAGGATGAAATATGAAGTACAAAGATGAAGTGTAAACAAAAGAGAAAGTATAAATACAACTATTGTCGGAAGTAAGTTTCAGTAGTGAAAAAATGAGTGATAACTCAGTTAGTGAATAAATAAACCATTAATTAAATAATTAGAAATAATTCAGAATAATTCGAAACTCTTTATTAAATATTAAATAGAAAAGTAAACTTCATTCAGGAACAGGAAAGATACGTCACGCTGTAATATTTCTGTTGTTAAATGATACTTTGCTTTTAAAACTTTATATTTTAATAAACTTATATTTTGTGTCGTAATATTGCGAAATATTATTAAATATTGTTTGATACTGCATTACTACTTTTACTCCACCTTACTTACTGTGCCTTCATGATTAATTGATTATTATTTGATTATTATTATTATTTATTATATATTTATTATCTGTTTCGAGATAGGCAAGTTTAGATCGATTGATTGCTTGACCTACTGGCAGATAGAGCGTATTATTATTTGTTTGTGTGATGTAAACTGTGAGACTGATTTGAGAAATTGTTCGAAATACTCTGCACTCCTGTGACAGAATTTGGTGCCTCCTGTGAGGTGGCATAAAGTATCCAACGCAGTAACCGATAATATTGGCACATCCGTTTCACAAATTTTATATTCTTTAATTAATTTAGTAAAGTACTCATTATATTTCTATTTTTGGAAAAGGATAGTCAAAGAAATTTTTAACATTACGAAGTAATTCGAAAATATACAATTTAAAATTATCATAATCACCTTTTTATAAAACCATCTTCTTACAATTTGTTTCGTGATCTAGCAAAAGTGATCATCAAAGTAGTTGTTAGCATAACAAAATTCTTCCAAATCAAAGGATTTACAATGAAGATTGTCAAGCGAAAATTCGTGTAACTAGATAAAATCTCCAAAGGATCGTCAGAAATACTTTTACAAAATCTTACGGAATAATACGTCAAACTGTCGAAACGAAGGAAAATTACCAAACCAAGTATGAATACTGGCGAAAACGAGGTGAATGTCTTAATACTGGGACTCTAAAATGCGTTTCGCATAAGGAACGATGCAAGAATGCCATCATTTTTCGGAGGAAATCAAGATCCCATGGAATGGTTAGAAGAATTCAATCGATCGGCAAGAATAAACCAATATACTGATGAATACAAACTCCAAGTAGTCAGCGGATATCTACAGGGTACAGCAGGACAATGTAGGGATGGTAGGCGCAATACGAATTGAGCCAGGAATTTAGCCAGATTTAATTTAGCCAATTGAGCCTGGAATTTAGCCACGGCGCAATCAGGCGCAATGGCTAAATTCTGGCGCAAAGGCTAAATAATGGCGCAATTCTGATTGGCTGGTGCAATTAAAAATTTATTAAATAATTATTTTTAAATTTTTAAAAATAATTAATTTTAACTTTAATTTCAAATCAATTTTACGTAACTAGGAGCGATTTTCTACTATGATATTCCTATGACAGATCGAAAGATCTGGTTCTTAGCTACAAGATGATATATATTTTATTTCTGTAACATTAAAATTGACCAAATTATAGCCATTTTAAAACAATATATTAAAATGTTAATATCGGTAAAATTAATTAAAAATTTTATCTGATCAACCTTTTGTCACGTGACCAAAATTGCGCCAGCCAATCAGAAATTGCGCCTGAATTTAGCCAGAAAAAAATTAATTAGCCTTTGAGCCAGAATTTAGCCGGCGCAATTTAATTAGCCTTTGAGCCAGAATTTAGCCAGAATTTAGCTGGCGCAAAATTAATTAGCCAAAGGCGCAATTATTGAGCCAGCCTTNTGCCCAAATCCCAAATAATTTGGGATTTGGAACGCCAAAATGCACAAATTACTAGTATTTGGAATTTGGAATTTGGGATTTCGGCAAAAAATACTAATTATAATTTGGGATTTGGGATTTGGGATTTCGGCATTTGGGATTTCGGCATTTGGATTTTGAATTTGGGCGGCAGGTATACAGAGGACAAGGTTATAATAATTACAATGGCAATAGAGGACAGAGTTTTAGAAGTTATAATAATCCGCCAAATTGCTACCATTGTGGACAAACAGGACATATGGCTTGGAGCTGTTCCATGAAACAAGAAAGTCAAAGGAACCAAATAAATCCGGCTGCTTCCGCTACCCCACGATCTACCAATACTGTGCCTCCTTCGACTAATATAACAGCGAACCAAACCACACAACAAGTTTCGCAAGGAAACGTAAATAGTAATACGTTTATAACTCAAGAAGAAGAAATCCAACAACCCATCTCTACTGTCTGGGAAAGAATACAGCATTTAAACTAACAGGCGCATCTCAGGAGGGTGAGAGTGTGGATAATATAAATCCCTCATTTAAGACTGGAGATAATGATAGAGTAATAGGAGAAAGTATTGGGTCCACAAGTAAACAAGATGCTCCGCAACCTATCGCAAAAAGATTGCGTTCTGCAGAAAAGAAAAAGGAAGCATCTGAAGATCCAAAACAAAAGAAAAGAAAGAAAATACTCCCTGTCCAACAACCACTTATGACACAAAATGCTCCGATATATTCCATTGTCTCAGATTTACTTGCGACAAGAGCCAATATCACTTTGGGACAATTAATGACTATGCCTCATTATAGAAGCAAGACACGAAAGGCATTGACATCTAAGCGTACACGAATTGTAAAAATGGCCAATCATACAACAGTAGAAGGAAATACTCCCATGACTTGTAAAGCCCAAGTAGCTGGATGGAAAGTCGAAGTAATACTTGATAGTGGTTTATCTATTAGTATCATTTCGAAGAATTTCATGGAATCCATAGGTCGAAGGATTGAGAAACCATCTGGAAGAAAAATAACTGGTATACATGGAGAAAGACGTCCTAGTTTAGGAATCATGACACAAGTACCAATAAAGTTGGAAGAAATTGTGGTAGCTGTCGACATGGAAGTCATTGATGCAGCAGGTTACGCATTAATTTTGGGAACAAATTGGTTGAGAAAAGCACACGCTATAATAGATTACCAAGAATGTAAATTAATTTTAAAAGATGAAAAGCGAACAGCTCAAATCTCGTGCAGAAATACTAGAGCCACTGTCTTGGACGATGATAAAGAAGAGGATGATAGTGAAGAAGAATATGTAGAAAGTAGTGATAATTTGGATACTGACGAAGAAGAAGTAAACTTCGCAGGATTAACTTATGAACTCCCGTATCAAGAATCCTATATGAAATACAAATTTACTCCCGAAGGAATGCGCAAGGATTCGAAGCTTGTCACATGGGAATTATATGATCAGTTATCTTATTGTTTTGACCCGGTTAGAAGAAAGAAAGGTGCCCAAGAGCGATGCAAAGCAACAGGACCTAATTCCTATTGCTGGTGTGCCATATATTTAGAAACAAGTCAGGATATATGCGAAGTCTGTGAAGAACATCAGCAAGATGAGAAAATTATTTCCATTATACCACGAAAGGAAATACAAGACATTCGTTGTAATTTGGTACAAGGTGGAGTGGAGAAACTCGAAGAAAACCAATATAATCCGCAAGTTCACGAAATTATCAAAGGATTTCCAAACCTGGTAGTCAAAGATCTTTCAGAATTAGGGAAGACAAACCTTTATCGCCATACAATAGACACCGGCGAAGCAAAGCCAATAAAATTAAACCTCTATAGAACCTCGCCCGATACTTGGAATTTTTGAAGGAGGAAATAGCAAATATGCTAAAAAACGGACTAATTCGAAAGTCGTTTAGTCCTTGGTCCGCACCCATTGTAGTTGTAAATAAGAAGAATGGGAAATACAGGCTCTGCATAGATTACAGAAAATTGAATGTGGTCACGAAACCTGACGCATACCCAGTACCACGGATAGCAGACATGCTAGATTATACGTGTTGCTCAAATCCCAAATAATTTGGGATTTGGGACGCCAAAATGCACAAATTACTAGTATTTGGGATTTGGGATTTGGGATTTCGGCAAAAAATACTAATTATAATTTGGGATTTGGGACGCCAAAATGCACAAATTACTAGTATTTGGGATTTGGGATTTGGGATTTCGGCAAAAAATACTAATTATAATTTGGGATTTGGGATTTGGAATTTCAGCATTTGGAATTTTGGCATTTGGATTTTGAATTTGGGTGGCAGGTATATGCTAGATGCCCTGGGTAGGGATGGTAGGCGCAATACGAATTAAGCCAGGAATTTAGCCAAATTTAATTTAGCCAATTGAGCCTGGAATTTAGCCACGGCGCAATCAGGCGCAATGGCTAAATTCTGGCACAAAGGCTAAATAATGGCGCAATTCTAATTGGCTGGCGCAATTATAAAATTTATTAAATAATTATTTTTAAATTTTTAAAAATAATTAATTTTAGCTTTAATTTCAGATCAATTTTACATAACTAGGAGCGATTTTCTACTATTATATTACTATGACAGATCGAAAGATCTGGTTCTTAGCTACAAGATGATATATATTTCATTTTTGTAACATTAAAATTGACCAAATTATAGCTATTTTAATACAATATGTTAAAATGTTTTTTTTTTTTTTTTTTTTTTTTTTTTTAACGGTGAGTGCGGCTTGCTTTATTTATAATATGTTATTAAACTGCAAAACAATTTACATATAAAAATAAAACTAATCAGGAATTTTAACAAAAACCACTGTTGAACCTGCCACTTCGAAGGAAATCTAACGAAACTATCAGAATAACCTAATAGAGTACCTAAAAACAAAAAAATTTATTTTCCCCTTTCGGTATATCGTTATTAATATCCGAAGGTCCCCTCCTATTTTAAACACCTTAAGGAACAACATCCTTCACCACACAAGAAATTGAAAAACTTCCTTTTCACGTGACCAAATTATCTATTATGTTACTATAATATT